>VIAB01001034.1:88641-99213 GCA_009801035.1 Oophaga pumilio
GGTGTGTCCAAACTTTTGGTCTGTACTGTATATATTATATATATCTTTTGTGTATGCATATGAATATTTTAGTGGTTAAAAAAAAAAATCAAAATCTTGTGAAAAAAAAAGTGAAATTGTGTTTGTGTGGCCATTTTCTGAGAGCCATAATTGTATTACTTTTCTGTCCATGGAGCTTTGTTGTTTTTTTTGCCTGCTAAGCTGCACTTTATATTCATAACATTTTGGAATATGACTTTTAAAAGAAGAGTGAGCACTGAAAAACTACAAATCTGGTGGGGTTTTTTTTCCTCCGTATAACGTACAGATGAAGGTTTAAATTATTCTCTATTTTGGATTTTTTTTGGACTGACAAAACCAAATACATTTTTTTTTTTTTAAATAAACCTATTTCCTTACTAGGATATTGCAGTATACTGTGTAATTCTGGCTCTGCAAATTTTTCTCTGTTAAAATAACAGCCACTCAAACAGAAACCAATTGGGCACCATTATAGTCAATGTGGTCCATCTGGTGCCTTAAAACAAATCTATTTTTGCAGGAGTGCTGAATTTCTTTTCCCGCAACGAAATGATTGCAATTAAAATGACTAAATGATAAAAGTAAAATTGTTCATCATTAATTGCAAATGATTGCGGTTCAACTTTTCCCTAAATAACTGTAGTGCACGGTGGGTGAAGTATATAGGTGCTGCAGGTATGAGGATAGCACATAAGACTCCATCTGAAGATCTGTGTATGTGGGCATCCAGACAAAACAAGGAGGCAAACGACCAAGTCGTACAATATCCTGGGAGAATACAGGAGAGGCCATGGACACAGTGGTAGCGGGCTCTCTAGACACTAACCTCGCTCTCTTTGATGTCAGGGCTTTGTTTTCATTCAGTTTTCGGCCACCGCTTTCTGCAAGTTAAGTGATAAATTAAATTATAGCTTTCAAATGTCCTTTTAAAAAAAAACAAAAAAAAACAATGAAATGAAATCACAAAAAATCCTGACTACATTCATTATGTATCTGAAGCCTATTAAGGTCTTAATATGGAGCATTAGACCACAGGCACAACTGAGGGAGCCGATATTCTGCATACACTCTTTTATTGTGTTTTTCAGGCTCCATACTAACCTAACAGCATAAGTGGGAACCAAAGCAGATAGGAAGAGTGTGCAAGTCGTATACACATATACACTCGCACATTGACATGCAGGTTTACATTAGGCATACATACTGTGTATAAAATATGCACCTGCTAATACATTACACGCATTTACACATTACACACATATACATAGTACACACAAGCATATAGAAAACACGCACATAAATACAACAAATACACTGACATTTTTGTGATGCATGCTCTCAGATGTCCAGACAATTTTTTGTCCATTTATTCATAGTTGTAACAGCCATAACTTTTTTATTTTTTACAAAAACTTTGCTTTAAAAAGGTTTATTTTAGCGAGAAGACAGGAAAAAAAAAAGTGTAAAAAAAAAAATCACATCATTATTTATGCCATTTACCAAACACCAAATATGTGCAAATTAATTACTGGTTTGTGACATTAATTTTTAGAAAGTGTATATAAAAAATGTGATTATTATGGCTGTTTTTCTAGAAAAAAAATTACTAGAATATAATGAAAAACAAAACTACCTGACTTTTATTTTGCTCCCAATATGCAGATATAAAGAGGTGTACAGGTAAATAGCAATATTTAATTTCTATGTACCAGTACAATATGCCTATAAAGAAGAAGAATACTTCATATACAGTTAATCCTCCTATACTCCATTACTACTGGAGTCACGACAGTTATGACTGAACGAATGTGAAAAGATCCCACCGCTCTCAAATGTGTCTTTCAGATTTTCCTTTTTTTCTGCTATCTTTAGGCTTTCAATATGAGAGGGAAACTTAAGGTACTGTCACACTAAGCGAGATCGCTAAAGAGTCACCGATTTTATGACGCAGTAGCGATCACGTTAGCGACTTAGCTGTGTGTGACATGTAGCAGCGATGTGGCCCCTGCTGAGATGTCGCTGATCGCTTATGAACGTTCTGAGCCGTTTTTTGGTCGTTGGTGTCCCGCTGGTGAGCCTGAATCGCTGAGTGTGACACCCTTTATGAAAGACTTTACCAGCGTCGCAGGCGGGACTAGGTTTTCCCAACGACCGCAGAGGTTGTTATACAGATCGCTGATGAGATCTTTGTGTTTGGAAGCTAACTAGCCACCACATAGCGATCGCACTAGCGATCTCGCCAGGTCGTGTCGTTGTCATGATCACTAGTGCGATCGCTAAGTGTGACAGTGCCTTTAGAGAAATGTGCGGCAGTATGACTGTCAACTACGTACACTTCAGTATCATCATGTATCTACCGTATATTTCCATGAAGTCCTGGTACCATTAAAGGGAACGTGTCGTTAGGATTTACCCTTAGAAGGGAGCACTTTATATGCCTCCTAATACCCTCTTGACTGATGCTTGTATTAGCCCTGCTCTGTGGTTTCAGACTGGTGAACCCTCATATAAATACATGCAGCCGCACACTCCACTCCTGAGTGTCGGCGCCAGAGCTGGGATTTCACATGCGAATGTCGGATGACTTTGTCATATGTGTGATCCCGGCCTAAGACTGGATAATCCCTTTAAGGCTAACACATGACACTATAAAGGATGGGAAGATGGCGGCAGAGGTGTCATTTTCTCCCTTAGCTTACGAATTATTCAGACTTTTAAACATCAGCACATTTCACTCAGTTTGTTCACACGCAAAAAAAAAAATCTAAAAAGTAAGAAAAAAAAAAGACACGCGACACACAATGAAATGTCATTTACCGGTGGTATTCCTGGCTCCTGCCTTCCACGTGTCGGGGGTGATAACTGTGCCCAGCTTCTTCTCACCTGTAAAACATCACATCTGCTGTGATAACGACATAGAACATTATATAATAATAGTAGTCAGTGCTCTCAAACGGGATTCCCATCTCTTATAATAACCACCATGTTCCAAACTAGTGAAAGAACAATCAGTCTAACTCATGACGAGCCGTGGTGTGCCTTAGGCCGGCGTCACACAGGCGACAGAATCGGACGACTGCAATACGATGAAATATCGCATTGCAGTCTGCCCTATGTTAATCTATGGAGCAGCTCCCAGTATCCGATTTTTTGTGGTCCGTTTTAATCGTCCGAGTGCAATCGCAGCATGCTGCGATTCTCACCGATTGTGGGTCGACTATCGCCAATGCAAGTCTATGGGAGCGATGAAAAATCGGATTACAAACGGACCGCACGTGTGACTTGCGATTAAATCGCACCGGTGTCCTTTAGAAAAGCCGGCAATTCATCCCTGCCTATACTGTAAAAGCACACTGACAGCTTTAATAAAGAATAGAATCAATACATATACACACATAGAAAACATATACGCATTTTTTTTCAACGAATTTATACCTTTAATTAACCCCTACATGTCTGCAATTTTGCACATATACACTTATGTAATTGTAAGTTAAAACCATATATCAAAATACATGAAATGACATGGTTAACTGTGTGTAAACAATGTATCATTTCATGTCGGGTCTGTACTTTCACAAAAGCCGGCAACTGAATTAGCGGCTATTACAGTATGTAGAAGTCTAGGAACTATAAATATATATATATATATATACACGTCACAATGACATGTAAATATATATATATATATGTGTGTTCTATGTGTATATATCTATTCTTTCTTTTGTGATTTAAATACTATTCTTTTGGATCCATTATATGTCAGTTTTGCAAGCCTGCGAGAAATTCTCGCAAGTCGGATGTAAATCGGATGTTACAACTATGCTGAGATGCGACTAAATCGCATCTTTGAAGGAGAATCGGATGCCAGGCGGATGTCTGATGATTACATTTTTGTCCGATAATCGACCGACTAAAACGGTCCGATTTTTTGTAGTTGTGTGTGACTCCGGCCTTAGGCCAGAAATCTTACTCCCTGCTTGGTAAGTAAGACAGCTGCAACACATGCAGGGATTGCTTAAGAGACAGGAAATCCCTGCACGTGTTGCGGTCAAACAGCCACGGGACATACACATGTTATTCGGGCATGCCGAAGACACTGGCTTGGCACACGAGCATGGCGGATAATGCCTTATCATAGCATGTTCGCTTATCACTACAAATAATCAACAAATTAATGGTAACTGGTCGTTTTCAGGTTAAATCAGTAAGAAAAAAAAAGCTTAATTAAAAAGGATCTTTCACATTTCCTAACATGTCTGTGTTAACCCCCCCTCATACACTAATGTCATCTGAAACCGCAAACATCGACGGGTTCGGCCGACAGTCTAATGTGCATGGGGGCCATAAAGATCAAGCATGTCTGATTTCAAACTAGAAATATTTTTGTTCTCAAGACAAGCCACCGACAGATGTCTCAGAGAACACAGGAGCGCTGTGTCGAGTACGGGAGAGATGGTCAAATCACTGCTCGTCCGACAGCCCTGTAAGGTGTACAGTCATGGCCAAAAGTTTTGAGAATGACACAAATATTAATTTTTACAAAGTCTACTGCTTCACTTTTTCTAATGGCAATTTGCATATACTCCAGAATGTTATAAAAAGTGATCAGCTTAACAGCAATTACTTGCAAAGTCAATATTTGGCTAGAAAATGAACTTTATCCCCCAAAACACATTTCAACATCATTGCAGCTCTGCCTTAAAAAGGACCAGCTAACCTCTTTTCAGTGATTGCTCCATTAACACAGGTGTGGGCGTTGATGAGGACATGGCTGGAGATCAATCTGTCATGATTAAGTAAGAATGACAACACTGGACACTTTAAAAGGAGGCTGGTGCTTGGCATCATTGTTTCTCTTCTTTTAACCATGGTTATCTCTAAAGAAACACGTGCAGTCATCATTGCAATGCACAAAAATGGCCTAACAGGGAAGAGTATCGCAGCTGGAAAGATTGCACCTCAGTCAACAATCTATCGCATCATCAAGAACTTCAACGAGAGAGGTTCCATTGTTGCCAAAAAGGCTCCAGGGCGCCCAAGAAAGACCAGCAAGCGCCAGGACCGTCTCTTAAAAGTGTTTCAGCTGCGGGATTGGGCTACCAGCAGTGCAGAGCTTGCTCAGGAATGGCAGCAGACAGGTGTGAGTGCATCTGCACGCACTGTGAGGCGGAGACTCTTGGAGCAAGGCCTGGTCTCAAGGAGGGCAGCAAAGAAGCCACTTCTCTCCAGAAAAAACATCATGGACAGACTGATATTCTGCAAAAGGTACAGGCAGTGGACTGCTGAGGACTGGGGTAAAGTTATTTTCTCTGATGAATCCCCTTTTCGATTGTTTGGGACATCAGGAAAACGCCTCATTCGGAGAAGACAACGTGAGCGCTACCACCAGTCTTGTCTCATGCCAACTGTTAAGCATCCTGAAACCATTCATGTGTGGGGTTGCTTCTCAGCCAAGGGAATCGGCTCTCTCACAGTCTTGCCTAAAAACACTGCCATGAATAAAGAATGGTACCAGAATGTCCTCCAAGAGCAACTTCTCCCAACCCTCCAAGAGCAGTTTGGCGATCAACAATGCCTTTTCCAGCATGATGGAGCACCTTGCCATAAAGCAAAGGTGATAACTAAATGGCTCAGGGAACAAAACATAGAGATTTTGGGTCCATGGCCTGGAAACTCCCCAGATCTTAATCCCATTGAGAACTTGTGGTCAATCATCAAGAGACGGGTGGACAAACAAAAACCTAAAAATTCTGACAAAATGAAAGCATTGATTTTGCAAGAATGGACTGCTATCAGTCAGGATTTGGTCCAGAAGTTGATTGAGGGCATGCCAGGGAGAATTGCAGAGGTCCTGAAGAAGAAGGGTCAACACTGCAAATATTGACTTGCTGCATTAACTCATTCTAACTGTCAATATAAGCTTTTGTTACTCATATGTTTGTAATTATTATATTTCTGTCTGTGATAAAAACATCTGTCAAACACACATAAAAACCAGAGGGCAGCAGATCATGTGAAAATATAATATTTGTGTCATTCTCAAAACTTTTGGCCATGACTGTATGGGGGGCGTTAGTAAATAGTTACACTCCCCAGAATAGGACAACGCTGGAGAATCCTTTCTTAGAACACTGCACAGTATAAACACGGTGTAGGGACCTCCCCTCCACACCCGGACCACCCATTTGTCAATGTATATATAAATTTCCCTAATGAATGGAACAATGTGGAGCTCAGAAAAGAAGCTTCAGAATCGTTATATTATGAGAATAAATATGTACTAAAATGTCAGGAGAGGCGACAGGTTCCCTTTAACCCCTGACTTCCTGACATGAGAGATGTAGCAGCTCAGAATTGTTTTTTTTTTTTTTTTTAAAGAAGCAGATAAACAGCTCATCTCAGGATCTTTTTCTCTTCTGTGGAATCAACAACAAAAAAAAAACAGAAAAAAAACTCTCGTCATGCAGATAACACCACGCGCCCGGCCGACCCCGCTGACTTACATTAGCGCTATATTCACTGCCAAATGTGCCATAATATGCGATGAAGCCTCCGACACAGAAGGGAACATTACCTAAGACTGGGAACGTGACCCTGACCGTCAGAGTTGTCATAGGGCCACGATCACATCGGTGTTGGAGGCTGCATCACAAATACTCTGTTTCCTGAGAAAATAATGAGCACGTCAACTGTTACAGTACTACAACCCTCAGCATGCTCTGCCTAACAAGCGGGGGAGCCGTAGCTCCCCGGTGTAGTGACCCTGGAGGGGCACGGTCACGTCACACCGGGGTATGTACAGCCCGGACAGCTGTGGAGTCAGGTGACACTTACATTTGTCGCACACCATCTTTTCCCGACTTCCTCTCTGCTCCCGGCAGCGGAGAACTGTAAACAACAGGACACTTCCGGTGTCGTCACTTCCGTTGGAACACGTGATGCCGCCTCCTCGCTCGGATTGGCTGCGCGTCCTCGCTGGTTGTGGGCGGAGCCGGGCTCAGGTGTTGGAGGAGGAGGAGTGGTGAGCGGCAGGTGAGCGGTGAGTGCTGTGACTGGGGCAGAGCTGTGACCGGGGGACACGGGAGGCATCACCGGCCGTGCAGTGCGCTATGTGTCCGGCCTGGTACACTGTGGTGGAGCCCTCTGAGGAGAGTGATAGATGCTACTGACGTGTACAGCGCGGGCTCTGAGCCTCAGCCCTAATGTGCGAGTGTATGGGTGCACACAGTGTACTGACACCTAGTAATGTCTGTTACCTAGGGATAAGCCACTATGGCCGCCTGCAGGAGACATAGGGTATGACACAAAGGCTTAAAATAGGTAAAAAGCAAAGGGGGTGAATACTTTTGCAAGCCTCTGCTCCATGATGTGGCCAGTTTAATATGCTCAAACTAGTTACAGGTCCTCTTATTATAACATTAGACGCACCAGATGGCCAAAGGATTTTTACTAGTTTGACATTTATGTTTGTGTTTTTATCATCTATATATATATACAGTATATATATATACTTATAATATATACTTTTTATTGTAGGATCATGGATGAAACGGAGATCAGGAGGCTCTCAGTAGGACACGTCCTGTGTGGGTTGGCCGTTGTCCTCTCTCTTTGTGTCCCGCCACTCCTCCTAGATGAGTTCTCACTTTTGGGAACGCACCTCACTTGGCTTTGCCTCTGCTCCGTTTGTGTGATTACTGTTAATGTGTTATTACTACTGACCCTGAAACCAAATCCTTCAACCAAAAGAAGCTCATTAACACACAAGGTATTAAAGTTTTATCTTTAAGGGGTTGTCTGAAATTAGAAATCAAGGCGTGTTTTTTTTTTTCTAGAAACAGCACCCCTTTTGTCCACTGGCTGTGAATGGTAGTGCAGCATATTGGGACGAAGTTGTAATATCAAACACAACCTATAGATAAGTGTAAAAAGAGAAACTAAGGCCCCTTCTTCTAATGTCCAAATAAAGAGCCCAAACAAACTCCATCGGCATTTTGTCATATGAGAACCGATTTCTAATGTTTTGTATTTATTTCAGATCAATAAACTGTACAGATCCTGCCTGTACTTCTCTGTCTCCTGCCTGCTGTTCCATGGGATTATAGTCTTGTACGGAGCGCCTCTTGTAGAGTAAGTATGTTTTATGTTATGCCATGTGTTACGGGAGGACTGAGAACATTTTAAAATATCCAAGCCATTGAATTTCTAGCCGATGCCCTAAGGGTATGTTCACACTGGGTTCTTTGACGAGAATTTTTTAGACAAGGTTTTTTATTTTTATGTGGATCTTGACGTTGTGTTTTTTGTTTCATTCAGTTGTGAAATTTGGAGCGTTTTTTTTTTTTTTTTTTTTTTTTTTTTTTTTTTTTTTAACAAGCAATTTAAGAATTGACTTGTTGCTGCATTTTCGCATGCTGAAAAAGAACATATATAGCAAAAGAAAACCGCACCATGAGCACTTTAGGAGGGTTTTCTCTTTGTAATGAGTAGGAAGTAGTGATGAGCGAGTATACTCGTTGCTCGGGTGGTCTCCGAGTATTTTGGCGTGCTCGGAGATTTAGTTTTCGTCGCCTCAGCTGCATGATTTGCGACTGCTAGACAGCTTTAACACTAGAACTACTGAGGTAGTCATTTTGACTACTTGCACTATAGTAGTTCTAGTCGGGGTCACGAGTCGAGTAGTTCTAGTGTTAAACATGTGTGGAATGCCTGTTTGTTAGGGAATTCCCACATGTATTAAGCCTGTCTACAAGTCGCAAATCATGCAGCTGAGGCTACGAAAACTAAATCTCCGAGCACGCCAAAATACTCGGTGATC
Source organism: Oophaga pumilio (assembly GCA_009801035.1). Lineage (NCBI taxonomy): Eukaryota > Metazoa > Chordata > Amphibia > Anura > Dendrobatidae > Oophaga > Oophaga pumilio. The sequence continues at coordinate 97,484 of VIAB01001034.1, forward strand.
ACCCAAGCAACAATGCTTCCCGCTCATCACTAGTAGGAAGAGTATTTGAAGTGATTTTTTATGTGGATTTGGAGGCTGAATCTGCAGTGCAGCGTGCACATGCAATAAATTAGAACATGCATATGGTGACAAAAAAAACAACAGGTGTCTAACCTCAATATACTCATGGAGCCAAAACCAAAGATGCAAAAATGGAAGGAGCCGCTAGATGTAATAAATAAGTTAATTTGTCAGTGACAGTGCAAAGAACACATAATATTAGCAGCAAGGAAAGAAAGTGCAGTGTGCTAGCTAGAGATACCTGAATGAGGATATGTTCCTATAAATAAGAGGTGGCTACAAACAAGCCTATCCATGGAGCGAGCACAGAATAAAGTACATGAACTTACTGGATTGAATGTGGTAACCAAGATGTCCGCGCCGCCCCAAGGCACGTTTCGTCAGAACTTCTTCAGGAGACGTGTGTTGGAGTGGGATTTGAGACTATTTAAAGGACGCCTGTCCAATGGCTGAGCCTGTATGTGTGTGGGGAGTAGAGTACAGGTATTCCGACTTGCGGCAGCCGATAGGCGCAAAAGTAACTAACAAATCCCAGTGATTGCGGCGCATGCGCAGCCGATCCACCATCCACAAGGATCTTCCGGCACACGGCGCTGGAAGGCAAAATACCCACGGCCATCATGGAAACGGCGCGTGTGCTGCGCGATCCTGTGCCTGTGCATTCAAAGATCAGATGCCAGGCCAGCAGCGCATGCGCTCCAGGGACTGTGCAGTGAGATAGACGTGCGGTGGTGTAAATGAAGATCCGGGAGTGAGGTATATAAATAAAATTAATGTGGGACAATGATGTGAGAAGGATTTGCAATAAATGATCTGAATTGATGAAAAGAAGTGTGGATACAAACAGTGGAGGACAACGTATTTTATTCTTTTTCTGCTTTCTATACAGATCAGTGGGAGAAACCTTCTTGTTGGCTGTCCTGCTCTCGTCTTTCACCACATCTCGCTGTCTCTGTATACTAGGACCAAACTTCCATGCTTGGATCAGGGTGTTCAGTAAAGATGGGTAAGACCTATCCTGATATTTAATATAATATGTTTGTATATATTTAACCCCTTCTCACACAGCATTGGTATAGTGAGCTGGTAAGGATCACACCATTCTGTGCAATTACAGCGCAATCTCTGTATCTGTGGCCGACGGCACCTGCATCTGACACCCTCCTAGACTTCAGTCTACCATGTACTGCAGCCAAGTAGACCCTGCATAAGGCAAGATCTTTTCGGATGTAATGGCAATACAGCAGTATTACAGTGTATTATCGAAGAAATCTAAAGGGTTAAATTTAGTGATGACCGAATGTGCTCGGATTAGGTGTGCCATGCTCGGGTGTTAACAGTGTCTTCGGCGTGCTCAAATAATATGTTCGAGTCCCCGTGGCTGCATGTCTCGTGGCTGTTTGACAGTCGCAACTAGGGTTGAGCATTCCGATACCGAAACCCGAGTCCGATACCTGAAATACAATGCAAGTCTATGGGAACAAAATATCGGATTATTTTAAATTCCGATATTTTGTTCCCATAGACATACATTGGATTTCAGGTATCGGACTCTGGTTTCGGTATCGGAATGCTCACCCCTAGTCGCAACACATGCAGTGATTGCCTAACAAATAGGAAATCACTGCATGTGGGACTCGAACATATTTTTCGAGCACGCTGGAGTCACT
>VIAB01001034.1:200688-212437 GCA_009801035.1 Oophaga pumilio
CGGCTCCCAGGAGGAAACATGTTTATTTTCTCCCAGTAGCCACGCTTTTAGTAAGGCAGCCGAACTACATTGTAAAGATACTAATCTGCAGATTAACTCTGAACCTGCAGGTTAATAGCATTTGGGAACATAACAGGTTCCCTTTAAACATTTATATGCTGCTGTCAATCACTGACGGCAGCATTTAAAATGGAGTGATCGCCAGTGTGCGCAAAAAGGCTACCATTGCCCTCCCCACCCCCAACACCCACCACGATGTGACGCACTTTTAAAAAAGTTTTGGAAGTTTTTTTCCAGTGTCCTTTCCAGCCTTTTGATTGGACAGGGCCTAGTTTGGACAGGTTCCCATCAAGAACCACTTCAAAGAAGTCACATAAACATTTTTTTTATTACCACCAGGAATTTTTTAACATTGCTTCAGAAAAAAAAGTGTCAAAAAAACTCCAAATCAAGGTGGATTTCATATAGAAAGAGTTATCCGAGTATTTTTTCAGTCTCCAAAAAGCTCCTCAGTTAAACCCAGTGTGAACATAGCCTTATACAGAATATATTTTTCTTTTATAGTCAATCAGTTAAATTCCATATTTTAATCAAATCCTTAACAAAAGGGTTATTTTCTCCGGCGAGTAAGTGGCTGTAGATTGCCAGTATTGTATATGTAAGAAGACATGCCTCACGTTAGTGCTTCAGTTCACATGGCAGAACAATAACAGTGTAATGAATCTGGTCTTCAATGTACTTGTCAGCAAGAATTTGGTACTTGAGGCTCAGAAAAATGAGCCGTCCTTCCACTCACAGACAGCCTGAGGCTGAAGCCCAGCAGCCGGAATGTCACAGCTCCGATCCGCCGCTCCTCACAGCCGGTTCTGCGGCTTCACTGAGCAAAGAGAGTCACAAAGTCCCCAAATAAGTCACCTGCCGGCTGGAAAGTAACCTGCAATCAGTCCCAGAACGATAAGGAGCTGCATGAGCGATACTATTGGGTTTAACCCAACTTTTCCAGAAAAGGTTTCGCTTTTGTTTTTCCTCCCCTTTTTCCGAAAGCCATAACCTGTTTTTATTTTTCCGCCGACGTAACCATATGAGTTTGTTTTTTTTGTAGTACAAGTAGTAGTTTTGAATTACACTATTCAATTTACTGTATAATGTACTGGAAAAAAAAAGGGAAAAAAATTCCAAATCTGATGAAGCAGTTAGCAAAATTAAATGGCAATTCCGTCATTGTTTTTTTGAGTTTTGTTTTAACAACAGTTACTATGCGCTAAAAATGACCTGATAAAATTATTCTTCTGGAAAGCACAATTGCAGAGATACCAAAACTTGCCAAGTTTGTTTTTTTTATATATTTTTGTGATTTTGAAAAAAAAAGCAGGACTTCGTAAAAAAATAAAAAATTGTCTTTGTGACACTATTTTCTGAGACCTCGATCTTTTTTATTTTTTTGCTTTGAAACCTTCAGTTTGTATTTATACTTTTCTTTGGAGTATATATAACTTTCTTCTGGCTTTTTTTTGGGATAAGGAGTGCTGACCTAAAAAATGGCAATTTTGCAATTTCTATTTTTCTATCCGCAGTGCTTACCGTATGTGTTAATTTATTTTATATTTTCATAGAACAGATTTTTAACACCACCACAATACAAAATATGTGTTGAGTGTTTTTTAATTTATTGATTTTTCAATTGAGAAGAGATGGGGAAACTTTAAACTTATATATTTTTTAATTTTTTCATTCATTTCGTCCTTTTTTTTAAACCTTTTACAAGTCTTGAACCTGCCATTGTTTGATCACTTGTACTATAAACTGCAATAATTCACTATTGCCGTAAATAGTAGAAATGATCATCTCCAATGAAGCCAAAACTGTTACTGCTCCTATAGTGCCGTGTTACGGCTGTAATAAGCGCATAAAGCTTGTGTGCTCAACTACTGCTTTACACAACTGCCCTTCACCACTCCTGCCTTGGAGAAGGTGAATGGGGGTCTCCAGTTACAGTAGTCATGAAGACCCAAGTGGTCAGATTCTCATGTGCTTGGGCAAATCCACCATTTTTCCACCATTACCATTAGTTTCACACCTCCCCTAGAGATCATTATTTTCACATGGAAATAGGGGGCTGAAAAAAACAACATTGATCAAGAGCATGTAAAGAGTGATTTTAGTGGGACTGTGACATTTGGCCTGTGGAGTGTAGAGGTGCAGGTGGAGTTTACTTTTTATAAGGCCAGTCTTGTTTTATTTTTCCCCCTACTTAAATATGAATAAAGGGGCAAATTCAGAAGTATTTCTGTTAAATTGCTTTTGCTTTTAGAAACAAAGTTTTTTTCAAATAGCTTTTTTTTTACCTCAATCTCAAGCCATGGAGACTTGATAGATGAAGTGCACAATCTGTAGGAAGATCAATCTTGTGCTAGCCTAGATAGGTCCACCAGGATCTTCTCCACCGTTACCTTGATAGCATCAAGCCATCGAGTTGCTGGTCTTCCTCTTCGCCTTGTTCCTTCTATTCTTCCGACCATGATGTCCTTCTCCAGTGATTGCTCTCTTTGTATGATGTGTCCAAAGTAGGCAAGTCGGATCTTGGTGATCCTTGCTTCGAGAAACATGTCTGACTGGATTTGTTCTTCTTGCCACCTATGGTATTGATAACATCCTTCTCCAGCACCACATTTCGAAGGCGTCGATCCTTCTTCTCTCTTGTTTCTTCATTGTCCATGTTTCACATCCTTATGTTACCACAGAAAAAAACAAAAAACTATGTATGAGCCGTGTCTTTGCCACCAGTGAAATGTTCCTCAAATTGAAGACCTCGTCCAGTGACTTCATTGCTGATTTGCCCATAACTATTCTCCTATTGACTTCTGGTGTCGTCGCTGCATCTTGAGTGAGAAGGTTGAAGTTCTTTACATCTATACTACAAATAGTTGTAGATAGTTTCATATACTACATGTCCCAAACCACCATCACTTTCCCCCGACCACATTGTACATTATTGCGTAAAGTCTCACTACCAATGACTGTGATATCTAGAATTCTTTGGAAACACTGACTGGTACTACCATGGTAATCTGGTTTGTTATTATGGTAACCCTATGCCATATTTGTAAGTGAAGTGACAGATTACCCAATCACTAAGTGATCACACACGAGCGCTGCATGGTTTATCGGTCCCTTTCAAGTTTATATTAACTTTTGAGAACTATTTTGCACCTTATATCTAAATCTCTTGTACATTGTATATTAGTACTGTGAAAATTAAAGTGTAACTGCACTTTCAGGCAACTCCGAAGAAACTGTTGTGTGTGTATATATGAGGAATAACACTATTTCGGGCCATTTTATGTCTTATATCCTGCATTTTTATTACTTTTTCCCCGGCAGCGATTTTTGACCTGTACGTTAGATTTTGGATGTGATCCCTGCCGTTGTATCAGCTACAAACACATTGAAAAGTGGAATAAAGCAGAGCTCATTTGTCTTGTGCATAGACTTGCAATACTAATACGCCTGCAGGGGGTTTTCTTTCATACTTAAATGCATTTACGTGCACTCAATATGAAAGGACTTGTCTCCGCGCTTTGTGGGGTTGACATCAGCTGGAAAACTCAATTTTTGCAAAGGATCAAAGTGCACTTCTCACCTATACACAGTGGAGTCTGCTACGCCACGAGCTGCACAAATATTTATGAACACGGTGCTAATGTTAGAGCTTGGAAATCTCCTGTGTCAACAGGTACGAATGGTAAAAATAGCCACATGCTATGGGGTTTTTACATTAAATCAGAATATTACCATTTTGTTACTTTAATTTCTGATATGAATACATTTCATCCACCTAGGTAGAAGTGAAATAAAAGCCTCCCATACACATTAGATTAAAAAATGTGTCAATAAAAGATATTCCCTCAAAAAATCCAACATGTCCAACTGGTGTTTTGACCGATATTGAACATTCATCGTTTGGTCAACAGTTTAACTAAATAGTCGTTATTTTCACCTCTCGTTATGGATGAAGTCTACCAATTTGGAGGATTTTTGGTTGCCCTTTTGTATGTGTTTTTAGACCAATACCCCTATAAATAAAAAAAAGAGTAAGAAAGACATATGAAATTGTTCTATCATGACCTTTGGGAGTGTAAAGAGGCGAGTATAATGTTTTTGCTGTTTACTGTCGATGTGTGTCCCTGCCGGGTGACAACCTCTGTGGAAGCTGTAATGACTCTCACGCACCTTTTTCAGTAGCAGATCTAAAGGACCCAATACACATTTGTGTACAGTTGGCCAAACCTGCTGATTTTGGTGAGACCAGCTGACCATCTAATCAGTGGAGTAACTTGAAGCTCTTGGGACCCAATGTAAAATGTCCAATGAGGCCCTCAACTATCACAGTTCTTTAACAGTATTGGTCTTGCATGCGCCGAAGGGACCATTTGGAACATGCTGTGGATAAATCAGAAACACCGTGGTGCTCCCCTAGGTAATATTGTTTGGGATGTGGAGGTTAGTTAAATGAATAAAAGGTGCTTACCTTGTGAGCTATGAAAACAATCATGGCTTTGTAGGATTACTGCCGCTCCTTGACGAACACCAATTGGGTCCAAGGTGAATGAAAAAATGAAGTTCTCTGGGCTCTCCATGGAGAACAGAATAAAAGTCACTACATTTATTACAAGTAGATTAATAACATAAAAAGTGGTTAAAACACAAAAAGGGAGGTTGTGAACGAACACATTTTTGGATCTTCTTCACGTTCTTCTAAAGGGGCCATAGACTCCAGACCCCATCACCTACTCTAGTTACGTCCCTGCAAAAAATGTCTATGGGTTCTCCCAACTTTTCCCCAACAGATTATGTCTTCTTTCAGATAAGCTGCCATGAAAACTGTCTGGCAGGGGCCCATGCCGCGCTCTCCACAGCAGCCGATTCTGCATTTTTTGGGGGGCGATCAGGAGAGACGGCCGTTAGCCGACGGTGCATGCTGCTATCTGATGGCCAGCTTAACCAAACTAAATGGTCAGATCAACTAGTAAAGGGACAGAACCTTTTGTTTGTGACTCCGAAGTTGTAAATATGACCTGCCACTTGCCATAAAAATGTATATTTTTTACCTGGTGTAAATGCCGCTGTTCTCTTTAAACCGTTGTGGTTTTTCTCTTGTTCCTGTTCTTCTCCGTTCCTGAGATATGGCCCCTTCTTCCCTGTATATAAATTGAGGTTTTTATCCAACTGGGTGTGGTCATTATGAAGACTCCCATGGAGAAGAGTGGAGGACTATGTCGACTTGGCTAAAAAATACAATATTTACATACAGAGAAGAGGAGGCAATATCTCAGGAACATAGAGAGGTTCAGGAACAAGAGAAAAACAACACCTTCCCTTTTTTCAATAAAAAAATAAAGAAATAAAAAAAGCCCTATCTATAAAAACATAAACCCATACCATAAAAATCTCAAAGAGAAAAAAAAAATCAAAACAACTAAATTGGCATGTTTGGTTCAGCGCCATTCCTCCTTGAAAATGCACTAAGAAAGCAATCAAAATGTCGCCAGTATCACAAAGTACTATAAACAGACATAGAATAGGTATTAGTCAATGGAAAGATTAAAAAGTTATGGGTCTCAGAAAAAGGCAACGCACACCAATTAATTTTTTTAAGTTCTGAATTTTTAAAAGCAGTAAAATAAAAAAATATAAATTTGATATCACTGTAATCATACCGATCTGCCTGTTTGTTAGACGATCCCTGCATGTGTTGCGACTGTCGAACAGCCACGAGACATGCAGCCGTGGGAGTCGAACATATTTTTCGAGCACGCCGCAGACACTCGGTTAGCACCCGAGCATGCTCAGATAACACCTTATCTGCGCACGTTCGCGCATCACTAGTAGTTTCCTCTGACCACAGTGGGACTTGTGGTTACATGTACTGACGCCGTGGTCACACAGTCAGGAAGCCACTTGGTTATTCAGTAAAGTGAAGCACTATTGTCTTAGAAAATTATTAGTGAGCGTACAATTGTAGATTTTTTTAAGAAAATAATGCACATTTCATTCTATAAATAAAGGTTTGACCAATAGAGTGCCTGTCTTTTTAGTCTACAAACGGGATGACAGGCTACACTGACTAAAGTTATAACAGTTTTCTTGGACTTTAATTACATTGGTTAGAGAGGCACCTAATTTTCAGGATAGGAGTTTGGTTTCAAAGAGGTCACCTGGGATTACAGAAAAATCAAAATGGCACCAAGCCTGTCCACCGAATATGTGTGGTGTTCTAGCTCGGTATCATTTGGCTGCACAAAGCCGAGCTGTGGCACCAGTCACAACCCATGGACAGATGCTGCCAAGTTTTCTCAATCCTAAAATACCTTGAAAGTTTAAAGTGAACCTGTCAGCAGGACTGAGCTCAGTCACCTACAGACAGAGTCAGGTCGGCGCCGTTATACTGATTACAATGATTCCTTGGTTGATGAAATCCGTCTTGTGGTTGTTGTTTAATCTTTATTTTCAGTTAATGAGATTCTCGTGCTCCGGGGCGGCCTGAGGGCGGAGCTGTGGATTGTGGGCAGGGCTGTGGGTGTGGACTGTGGGGGCTATGGGCGGGGCTTCACACAGTGCTCTGCTTACATATTCATCTGTATAGCTTATGACAGGTGACTGATCCCTCAGTGACCTGCCCCATATTTTACATACTGCATAGAATATTGTGTGGGAAAAAAAAATTAACATTCATCAGGCAGGTGTCGGCGCTGTAGCATGATACAATGGCTAATATGCCTATATGCATTTATTTAGTCATATAGTATTGCGAGGAGAAAGAAAATAAATTATTTTCATCAAAATGGCGCCAGCGGCCGTGCCTGCACAGTAGCATCTATTGAGTTCTGATAGACGCTACTGGGCAGGCACCGTCGCCATTTTGCTAGTGGAAAAAAAAAATTGTCTCCATCCATTTCGATTGAGCCAATTTTTTTTTTTACAATAGCAAAATGGCCGCAGCCCTTGCACAATAGCATCTATCGCATTACGACAGATGCTACTGCGCAGGCACCTCCGGTGCCATCTTAACGGAGCCAATTTTTTGCTTTCATCTAGCAAAATGGCGCCGGCACCTGTGTGATTAATATTAATACTTTTTTCCCACACAATATTCTATGCAGTATGTAAAATATGTGGCAGGTCAGTGAGGGATCAGCGACCAGTCATAAGTCATACTGATGAATATGTAAGCAGAGCACCACATAAAGCCCCGCCCACAGGCCGCCCCGGAGCGTGAGAATCTCATTAACTGTCACTACAAATACAGATTAAACAAGAACCACAAGACGGATTTCACCAACCTGAGTCATTTTAATCAGTATAACGGCACCAACCTGACAGTGTCTGTAGGTTACTCAGCACAATCCTGCTGACAGGCTCCCTTTCATAAAGTCCCAAGAAACTCCTTTAATAGCAATGTGTGTGAGATTTTGATAACAAAATCCTACGGCCCTGTCTGTGGCCACATTAATCAAACACTGATGGCTTACACCAAGGACTCGTGCAGGCGACCATATTTTATATTGGCCACATAGAGTATTTGTACACCTGTGCATTAATTTATTATTAAAAGCGTGCGGCCCTATTTTTTATTTTTTTGTAGACCATATTTCTGGTCTGAGTGTGATACGGCAAAACATCGGATCACCCTCGGACTAATGTTATTCTACGGGGCCGTGTACATGACGCATTTTTTCTTCGGATCGAGTCTGTCCTAGGATAAAATCACAGCATCTCTAAATCTGATCGGGCTGCACTCGGATGACATCTACTGACTAAATAGATTTTTATACAAAGAAGACGGAAAGGAGAGGAGCCGGAACGTAAGAAAAGTAACGTCAGATTCAGGGAAAAAAGCGGTATTCGGACCAGGTGAACAAAAATACATATTTATGGCAAGTGACGGCTCATCTTTAAAGTGGGTGTTTATTTTCAACTAATAGAAATCCGGTATCATTGGTTTTCCAAGCCCTACAACAAGCTGCTATCATTGGAAGAACTCGGCCGCTAACTCTGAGCACATAGTATAATTCCTGTGCACACGGAAGAATGTGGACAGATCCTGAAAACTCAGATCATATCTTTGTGCTTGTTCCAAATCCAGATTGATGATATCTATGTGTTTGTACCAAGTTTCAGCAGATCTGGAAGTTTCCACAATAAAATCATTCGCTCTGCGGAGCATTACAGCTCGAGCTCAGTAACATCTAGCACAAGCCAAAAATATTAAAGGGGTCAAAAATTATTAGAAAATTATATTGGTGGAGTTCCTGGAGCAGCGACTGCAAAATGAGGAATCCAAACTCAATACCAGCAGTACACAATATATAAATAAGGAGTCCAGCAAAAATACCGCCATATATTACTTGTCATGTACAACCCACATAACACCACCATAATGAAATAAATCTGTACTCCCTAGTAGAGCACATAGTACTGGCATATAGGTGCCACATAATACTACACTTACATTGTCAGATAATACTGGCACTGCAAAATTATAAAGGTTGTCTTACGTTTTCTCTTTAATTCCCGTCCTTAGGGGTCAATGATACAAATGACTGGATGAACTGCTGACAAATGATGATTTTTAGTAAATTATATGAGCTCATCTCATTCTCTATGGTGCTGCCAGAGATACCGGAGTGCAGCATTGCCCTAATGAATGGAGCGGTGGTGGACACACGTCACCTTTGCACCTTTCGGATGGAGCATTTTGGAGTCTCATTGTTTGGATTTGTAGGGGACCATTGTGCAGTCAGACCCCCATGATCAGCAGGTTGTCTCATATCCCGTGGATAGGTCTTAACTTTACATGTTGGGAATAATCATTTAAACTGGATCTTTCACCAGATTTCACAATACAAACTGCATACATCATCAAACAGATCTCTTAGATCCGATAGGGAGTCGGGACGGTGCGTTACTGCGAAATTCCATGTTAGAATTGCTGTATAATCCTTTTCTGAAAGTTTCACTCTGTTTCCGCTCACCTAGTCTGATTGACAGCTCCTCGGTGTCCCTCCTCCCTGCTGCTGCTGAGATCTCACACTTCTCAGTACAAGCTGCAGCTGTCTGTCAGGCTTGGTGGGTGGAGACTGAATATATTTTGACTCACCAGGTGAGATGGATCCTTTCAGCCTTAGATCCAGGTGGGCATATGAACAGCGGGCATTGATACAGTAAACCGGATGATATGTGGGCAGCGAGGGCTTCGCAAACACAGGAATCTCAGGAGCAGCAGGACAGATGAATTGGATCCAGCAGGGATGAATGCAAGCACAGATGGTATAACACACCAAACATACCGTAGTACTAGAGTCTCAATCCCAAGACACAGATGTCTGTCTAAATAGGCCTTAATTAGGTCTAAGGAGATGATGTCATTGATCCACTCTGGGCAACCTGCAATACTCGACGTGGAGCCCAGCAGAGGACAGCGGACGCAGGAGAAGGAAGCGGAGCTCAGGATTTCCGGCATAGGTGTGTGATACTCATAAGCTCTCATTAGCTGGACTCATAAAATGCTCATATTAATGCCATTAATTTTCAAAGTAAGTACACCAGCTCCATCAGGACTTTAAGATATACAGTATGTAATAATGCATACAGTCTGCATTGTGAAACCTGGTGACCAATGCGCTTTAAGAGAATAATGCGAAACCCCTACTGGATAGGGAATCCTATTAGCCATTGATATGGGACCCCCCACCTTTATGCAGACCCCTGTTTGAGATTGCCATAAAAATCCTGCTAGCTATAATGTGTGAGTTCTGCCTATAGTACTACATATAGGTACTAACCACATCATTGTTCAGGAGACAAGTGTTATGTCAGTGTGAAGAATCCGATTGCTGTTTTCCCTACAATCAGTCTGGCAACGCTCCAAGGATAACAAACATTCACGCTACAATGTCTCCGTACAGCAAACGTAACGGAGAGAAGTGTGGACATAACATCAGCCACGAGCATTCATTTACATGTGGTGTGTAGGTTTATGTATATTGTGTGCCCCCGTGCTATACTGTAAAACAACAGGCCATATATGTAATGTCTTCTATAAAGGTGTGATAAGCAGCGGACAAAGTTGTTTTTTTTTTACCATACACGTACCATTAAATGACAAAAACACCACTAACCTACTGATTATTAATCTTAAGTCATCCATATATCCTTCATTAATTCCCAAAATTAGAAACACCCCAGACCAAACTGGATAATAATTAGCCCCTAAAATAATACAGATTAAAGGTGCTGTCTGGCCTTGGGGTACACGTCTGCAGTCACTCTATGTGTCACTCTATGACTTGTGCACGCTGTCAAGATTGTGTGGCGCTGGGACCTGGTGGGCGCGAGACCACAAGTATGCAATCTGCATTTATGCTGTCACATGCCGACTAGACATGCCCGGCCTTTCTCAATAGAAGTGAATTGAGTGAGGTCGGACACGTCTAGTTGGAATGTGGCCGGGAGTATGGATGACCACTCGCTCCCGGCGCCGGTGAATCCTGACAGCGTGCACTGTGAGAATTCACAAAACTACAGTCACATAGTGACTACAGATTTGTACCTCAAGGTCGGACAACCCCTTTAACCTCAAGTTGCACCCATAGGACAGTGCCAGACAAGACGTTGAGTAGTGTAACTACAGCCCCCAGAGCTCCTAAATACATCCAAACTCACACCAGATATAAGACATGATAAATAGATAAAAATCTAGACCGGACCCCTGAATAAATACAGATTTCAGGATAAATACAGACTAAACCCCAAAATAGACACCACACCAAAACTCTACTGCTGTATAGGCTCCATGTGCGTCATTCTGTGCTGTGCATGAGACCTTATTATTAAAGGGATTGTCCAAGACTGAACAATTTATGACCCTTCTATTGGATACGTCATCAATATGAGGCCGGTGGGGCTGAAATCTGTGCCGGCAGCCGGTGCATAAAAGCAATGTAAAAGGCGGAATGGGAGGTAAGCGGCGGTAAGCTGTAGTACTTGGCACTAGTCTGTAAGCAATGTATGGGCTGTCGTATTCCGACCCGTACACTTTTTATATCCAGGTGCTGCCAGCGGAGATTTCATCTAATGGGAAAACCAGGTGTCGGATCTACACCCATCTCATATTGATGACTTAACCCATGAATAGGTCACCAATTAATCAGAACTCAACAACCCCTTTAAGACTGGGTGTCCTGGGTTCAAATCTGACAAAGGGCAACATCAATTTGGAATCTGTGTGTCTTCCTTGTTTTTGGCTGGATGTTCTCCTCCAACATGTGCCAAAAACACTGACATGTTAATTTAGATCATGAGCCCCAATTGCAAAACAGTGAGTTTTGGCAATCTCTGTACTGAGCTGTGTTAAATGTTCCTGCTATTTAAATATAATAACATTTAGCAAAAGAAAAACGGAGCTCAAATTTGCAGAATTCGTAGACTTTTATTCCATATTCTTAAGAAAACAAATGTAACGTGTTTCGGCTGGAAGACAAGTCTTTCCCAAAGAGAGAGTCTCTGTCTGAGAAAGACTTGTGTTCAATCCGAAACGCGTTACATTTGTTTTATGAAGAATATGGAATAAAAGTCTGGGACACATAGTCAATAGTGATGGTTGAACAACATGCTTAGATAAGGTGTTATCTGAGCATGCTCGGGTGCATACAAAATATGGAGCTCTCCTCTGCACTGTGCTGAGTTCTGC
>VIAB01001034.1:250108-260571 GCA_009801035.1 Oophaga pumilio
ATGAGCACCAACTGTCATCTCAGTGATGGGAAAATCTGTTTTCGATGATGTCACATTTTACCTCTGAATTGAGAATTTTGAGAATGAAAGATCAGTCCAGGAGGAGAAAGCAGCAGATATATCCCAAAATGTCTTATTTTCACATGCACTATTGATTTATGAAAAAAACAAAGAATAAATTGATGTTTACGTTACAAGATTTTAGCAGGAGAGTGTAAATGTGGTAGTGTGATGTGTGTGCACAAATTACACCGCGATGATTCATTAAGACGAGATTAATAACTTCACCTCTCTCATTAACAAACAAGTTATTCCGGATTTTAACAGATAGAAAAATTAGTGGCGTGCGTACAGAAAAAAAATATTTGTTTTGCCGCCCTAAAGAGTTGCAGGACGGCACAATTTACAAAGTAGCCTTTTGATGATCATTACAACAAGACTTGGAATATACTCCCAACCAATCACACATCTGCAGTCAATTATTTGGGAGGTTTTGCCCCATTGTCAGTGTTGACCAGGGTACTGGGTGACTGAATATGTAGCCATTGGGGGCAGGGTCGGCTCCAGGTTTTCGTGGGCCCTGGGCGAGAGTCTCAGTTGGCCCCTTTAAAGCATACCACAATTCATGATGCACAGATACGGCAGAGAAATATAGGTATAGTACAATGCCAAAGATTTCATTTACTACTTACATTACATGAGTGATATCAATAGCTCAGAAACCAGACAGTATAGTCCTCCGTACAGTATTATGGGCACCACATAGTGCTCCATACAGAATAATGAGCCCCATATATTGCTCCATACAGAATGACCCCATATAATGCTCCATACAGAATAATGAGCCCCATATATTGCTTCATACAGAATAATGAGCCCCATATATTGTTCCATACAGAATAATGAGTCTCATATAATGCTCCATACAGAATAATGAGCCCCATATATTGCTTCATACAGTATTATGAGCACCACATAGTGCTCCATATTGAATAATGAGCCCCATATATTGCTTCATACAGTATAATGAGCCCCATATATTGCTCCATACAGTATTATGGGCTCCACATAGTGCCCCATACAGAGTAATGAGCCCCACAAAATGCTCCATACAGAATGAGCCCCATATATTGTTCCATACTGAATAATGAGCCCCATATATTGTTCCATACAGAATGAGCCCCATATAATGCTCCATACAGTATAATAAGCCAATATAATGTGCCATACAGGATATGATGGGCCCCATATATTGCTCCATTCAGTATAATGGGCCCCATATAATGCTCCACACAGTATATGTTGGGCCCCATATAATGCTCCAGTATATGATGGACCCCATATATTGCTCCAAACAGAATGAGCCCCATATAATGCTCTATATATAATTGGCCCATAAGATGCTCCATATATAATGGGCCCCATATACTGCTCCATATATAATGGGCCCCATAAGATGCTCCAAATATAATTGGCCCCATAAGATGCGCCATATATAATTGGCCCCATATACTGCTCCATATATAATTTGCCCCATTTACTGCTCCATAAGTATTTGGCCCTATATATTGCGTCATATGTAATTGGTCCCATATACTGCTCCATATATAATTGGCCCCATATATTACTCCAAACATTAAAATAAAAATGAGATCCTCACCTCTCCTCGCTGGCTGCTGCTCTTCTCCAGACTCCTCTGACTTTTTGCACTGTGACTGCTCAGGCAGAGGGCACACACTAATCACGTCATCGCGCCCTCTGACCTGAACGTCACAGTCAGAGGACGGAAGAATCTGCAGCGCAGGAACAGGGAGAGGTGAGTATCGCAAGTACCCGGCCCCGGAGCAAGTGGTGGGGGGCCCACTCGTTGGTGCCGGCACTAGCCCAGGCAATAGACGGCGACTGGGCCCCTCCGCCTACACAGGGCCCAGGCACTTGCCCAGGTGCTGACTTCGGCCCTGCTATGGGGTCACTGACTGTGTCTCTTAGGCCGGGGTCAGACATGCAAGAAACTCGCACGAGTCTCGCATGTCAATACCTGGCATGGCCGCCAGCACTCGGACAGGAGTGTGCGGCTGCATGTATTTCTATGCAGCCGCACACTCGTGCAAGTTTCTCACATGTCTAATCCCGGCCTTAGTGGAAAAACGTCACTTTCTAGATATGAAATTCTGTCAGATTAGTAATGAAAACTATTTTCAGTAGATTTTTTTCATGGTAAATATTGAGAAATGGATTTTTTCTGTATATGTGTCTTGAGCACTGGACACGCAGCGGCTGACATTGGTCACTTTGTGTTAATATCAGTAATGTTCCCTAGGGATCAGAACCTGAAAAAAAACACAAAATAAGTTCAGAAAATGCACATATATTGTCTAACTTCAGGGAAACTAAGCACGTTGCTGTGAAATGCGTCAAGACGTGGCCTGAAATGCCACCGAGCTATGGATTGTGTTTGTCACTGGATATGAGACTCAAAGGTGTGTTCC
The DNA here is from genome assembly GCA_009801035.1 of Oophaga pumilio. NCBI lineage: Eukaryota > Metazoa > Chordata > Amphibia > Anura > Dendrobatidae > Oophaga > Oophaga pumilio. Next base: position 252,598 of record VIAB01001034.1, read on the forward strand.
CATCTCCAAGATCCTATCCCAATATGTAGTAGGTATAATAATGATAATATTAGCAAATACTTCCAATTAGAAATGTAGTATAGTTTTTCTGATTCTCTAGGTCTCTTTCCTCATGTGCAGGCATTGCGGGACCTTAGGTATCCATGGTTACGATAACTGATATAGTGACAGCTAGTTGCTAGTGGTTGTAACCATGGATACCTAAGGTCCTGCAATGCCTGCTCATGAGGAAAGAGACACAGTAAATCAGAAGAACTATACTACATTTCTAATTGGAGGAATTTGCTAATAATATTATTATTACACCTACTACACATTGGGATAGGATCTTGGAGATGGAAATAATCCTTTAAGGCAAGAGTTGGTTTTGAGAGCCTAAATTCCCAAATTTTCCCTGTTTGTTTCTTTGTTTTTTTTTTTCTCATTTCAGATTCTGCTGCAATAATCATGAAATAATTAATCAATAAATGGAAGATAAAACTATGGATCATCTTTGGGAGCCTCATAATGCCATCGCCTACGATATAAATAGTATATGGTCATCCACATCCACTCTATAGTCACATATTCAACATGGACCGCTCTTAGCAATCCAAAAAGTTGAAGGAGTTTTGTGGTTTAGTAAAATCCATTTCCCCAGCTGAGATTTATTTTCTAAACACTAAACCGAGAAATAAATGAACAGAACAGTATCTTGCCTATAGTGTTTATGAAGTCTTGTAGAAATACCGCATGTGCTCATTTTCTTTAAATCCCTTTTTTTTTCGGGTAACATGGCAAGAAATGTAGTAAGCGGCAGGAATTCATGTGCTTGCTCTCCTATAGGAGACTGAGCGGTGTAGGAGGACGCCTGCTGCAGACAGTTGTCTTACAGCCAGAGACAAGACTGAAGAAGTGCACGCTGGCTCAGTGGTTAGCACTGTTATTTTGTAGCGCTGGGGTCCTGGGTCTGAATCCCACCAAGGATAAGATCTGAGAGGAGTTTGTATGTTCTCCCCGTGTTTGTGTGGGTTTCCTCTTGTTTCTAACAGGTGAGATGGGGGTTGCTGACTTAACGCTGTTCTGTTTTCGGTTACGATGCTATTCTTCATAGTGGTGTGTAGACCGTGATGACACTGGTTTCACAAATGCTTGAATAACTGGTACATAGTCAAGTCTCAACAAAATGCCGGAATTATTCCAGTTGCATCCATGTGTAAGCAGCCAGAATATCATTAGCCAATATGTCTCGCTGCTCCAGGAGCGGGTGTGGTATAGAAATTCCTAGGGCCAGGGATTGTTAATAAAGTCTTTCTTCAGGTTCTTCTAAAATGGTACAAACATTGGTGCTGGGACAGTAAAGGTGCAAGGGCTAATAATCCGCCTCAGCAGTTTGTATAAGTGCAGGTGTAGACATCCGCATCCGAGAGTACTGGGCTGATTATGCTTATCACACACCGATCAGAGTGTGATCAGAGCTTGACCAGAGTGTGAGAAGATGGATAAAAAAAAAAGTTTCCATCTTCTCCATTGTGTGAGGCAGCGGAAATCAGACTGCACTCAGATGTCATCCAAGTGCAGTTCGGTGTTTCCCACACACTCATTGGCTTTCATGTCCCAGTGGGATCCAAATATCATAATAAACTCAGGCTTGCTGCAGTTTTCTTTTTTCCTGGGAAGTTTCTGTCCAAGGAAAAAAAATCATACATGTGCACAGCCCCATAGACTAACATTGGTCCAGGTGCATTCTGATGTTTTGACAGATCGCACTCGGGCTGAAAATACAACCATCTGCACGAGCCCTAAGTCAGTTTTTAATGTCTGTTTTTCTTTTACTTTTGTTTCCTACTATTGGTGTGTGTCTATTTTTGCCATTAGTGTTTTATCTGTTTTACTAATATGCAAAAAAAAAAAAAAATGATATAAAATAAACGGCCAGGACTTGGGTAACAGACGGCTATTATCAGTGTGATGTCCGTTTTTTTTTTTTTTCACTAACCCGTTCACTTGAATAAGTAATTTTGAATAGCAAAGCAGATTAAAACCAGACGTGTCTCCTTTTTGGGTGGAGAGTGACACTTGGTCCTCAAAAATGGACATGCGAACATGCTCAAAGACTGTGATGGGTGCGGCTTCTATGAAAAACACGGATAAAACAAGTAGGAAAAAATGGGACATTTAAAAGGGGTCTGAAAACATCCGCTCCCAGTCATTGGCCCATGTGATTTGGTCAGGGGCGATTTGCTGGGTAAAGAGTAAACATTCGTTGACCGTCTGATCAGTGGACCTAAAAATCCCTGTTGTAGACACACATCTCCCTGATTAAGCAGGATTTTATATTAAAGTTTGTTACACTGGAAAATTGTCACGTGAGTATATAAAACAAAGATTATACTCCCAAACAACCCCTATGCAGAGGCCCTATCCCCAGGTTGAAGATGACCAGTTTTTGCTCTTATTTAATTCCTGCTCCTCCCCTGAGTATGCCATTTTTTGTTTTTTATAAATCCGTCATATAGTTCCAGAGATATGGCCCTTTTTATTCAGTACTACCGTATTTTATTTTTTGCCTTTAGAAAAGGGGCGTGGCACACAAAGTAATTATGCGGAGCAGCCTACAGGCACGCCCCCAGAGAATGCTGTCAACCACGCCCCTTTATTGAAGACCATAAGTCTTAGCACTAAATTAAAAGGCACTAATCTCTGGAACCGTAGGGCGGATTTTAAAAAAGAAAAAAGAGCATTACTCAGAGGAGCAGTGGGAATAAAGTAAGAGCAAAAACTGGGCACTTTTGACTTGGTGATAAGTCCCCTTTAAATAGTGTTATGAGGTGTATATAGGTGAAGAGAGATTTATTGGCCACGTTAAATAGCACTTTTAGGTCTGTACCTTCTGGAAAGACTGAGGCTCCTGGGCATCAGTGATAGATTTGCAACAGGCTCATGCTATTGTGATTTGCCAGTTATTGTACTTGGTGCCTTCCTATGCGGCAGAACGTCTACGACATCTGCACTTTATAGTCATGCCTCTAGCCAAGGAAAAATACAGGTTTCCAGGCTAAATCTCATATAGTGTTACTCAGTCTCGCTTCTTTTCTTCTAATTGATGTTTTAGCTTTTCCTATTTGTACAAGTTACTACAATTAGTGCCAAGTGATGTTTTTATGTTTTCGGCACTTTCCAAACACAATATTCATTGAGACCTCCTTAGGGACGGCCGGCAGAACAGAAAACACAGATCTGTCTTGCTCTGTACATCGCCTTATCTTGCGAGTAGTTTCAGAGATCCTAGTGTAGGAGCAAAGGATGGAACGTGGAGGCGTCATTGTCCAATCCCGGCAAAAATGGTATTTGTAAATAAAAAATGATAAAGATTCCAATCACATATAAGTTGTTACATCACAATCATTTTTTATATTTAAAGAATTGAATAAGTGTAAAAATTAAAAAAAAAAAATGGATTTCTATAAAGAATTATTTTTTCTTTCTCCTGGCTGTCAGACAGGGCTGGATCCCGGTTTGTGTGGGCCCTTGGGTGCAGTGGCGTAACTTGAAGCTCATGTGCACACGTTCCAGTGGCGCCCCCAATTATTGCAAGTCATGATGACTGTGGCATGGATTGGAGCCCACCGATCTATATAAACCCCGTCAGTCCTGTCTGTTTATGGTACTTGTGAAACCTTTTAAAGTCCGTGGGAATTTTTTTTTTTGTTTTTTTACATTTATGCACTCTCATGGTAACCTTGTGCCAAGTCCAGATAGGGTGCGTGCCCGTACACGCCCGGCAGGAGCACATCTGTATCGGCAGGTTGTAGCGACTCGTTAGAAAAGACAAGTCTACAAGCGAGTAGTCACGGAGTGCAGCAGGCTGAGTCTTGTCTCAGCCATTCCTGTATTTAATCAATCTTCATCAATCTCATTAAAGGCTACGGAGAAAAGCAATTCCGGAAAACAAATTTTCCCATATTATCAACTGACTATATAATTTTTTAACTATTAAAAATGCTGCCTACACTCCACCAGCGTAATCCCTAATGACCCTTGATGGGTCCTCTAGTGAAAACATGTTATCCCCTCGTAACAGGACAGGTGATCGCTTACTGATCAGTGGGGGTCCGATCGCTGGGATCTGCACCTGTTATGTTATGGTAGCTGAGGAGGCAGGAGCAAAAAAAACGCAAAGGCAGCTAAACACCAGAGAGGTTGGAAACTAATAGGTTGCAGACCCCTCAACTAACTGCACAACTAGAAGCAGCCGTGGGACGTTCCTACGGTGCCCTAGACGCCTCGTCACAGCCGGAGAGATAGCTACCCCTGAAGATGGAAATAGGAAAGCTAACTGCCCCGGAGTAGAGCCACAAAGGAATAGGAAGCCCCCAAACATATAATGGCGGTTAGACAAGATGAAAACACGAACACAGACAAAAAATAGATTGAGCAAACGCTGGGGCCCAAAACTGTCTAGATAGGACAGCACAGGAGAGAATACTGTCTGCAACCCAGAAAAACCCTAGGAAAAACTCCAACACTTCTGAATCCAAAAATGCTGAGACCACACGGTCTCGACCACCTATATCAGATCTCTGGTGTGAATATGCAGCTACCCAGCAGTAAAAAATCACAAGGACAGAGCAAAAGAACAAATACAAAAAGAGAACAGAGACCAGCACAAGCCCCCCAAAGGGGACCCGGCTGAACTCAAAAAGCAAAGCAGCAAAAACCAGGAAAATCAAACAACAGTAAAAAAAAACTGAAAGTAACTTATCTGAATGCTAGCAGGAGACAGCAGAAAGGCAAGCTGAATTCCAACCAAGACCAGGAAGAACAATTGATCACCGGCGAGGATCATGGGAGGTCAGCTCACTTATATCAGGCCAGTCCGTCCCACCTGATAACCATTCGTCAATGGCAGGTGGTGGACTCTTGCTGCTCAACATAGGTTCAATACCCTCAGCAACCACCAGAGGGAGCTTCAGCTCCGAAGTCGTCTCCAACGTGTTCACAACATGCACCAATAGACAGAACGGTGAATTTTTATGCCCAACAAGCAGCGTTTATCGCAAATTGGAGCGACAAATAGGATACCTGACCACCACTCCATTTATTCTCTATGGAGCTGAAGAATAAAGGCTGATAACTTGTTTTACCCCAACAACCCCTGTAAGTGATGGCATCTACCAGAGATATGATATTAAATGCGAACTTAGCTCGAGATGGAATCTCTATTTTAGTAAATATTCACTATAAAGTAAGTCTGTCTTACCATTTCTTAAAGTCCGCATTGTGCTATTCTTCTTAAAGGGAATTTGTCAGCTGTTTTTTCCTATGGAATCTGAGAGCATCATGATGTAGGGGCAGAGACCCTGATTCCAGTGATGTGTCACTTATTGGGCTGTGTGCTGTTGTTTCAACACTATCAGCTGGAAATTATCTCAAGACGACTTGATTGCTTGTGCCTCATGGTCCAACCACACCCCCACCGCTGATTAGCAGCTTAATATTTAATATTCTGTGTACATAGAAAGCAGCCAATCAGTGATGTGGGCGGGGTTATACACAGCTCAGCATTCCGAGCTCTGCTAGATCTGCAGCAGAGAAAACTATGATTCTATCACAACTGCTGCACCCAGTAACTCAAGTGACACATCGCTGGAATCAGGGTCTCAGCCCCTACATCATGGTGTTCTCAGAAGAGGTAGGAAAAATCTGCTCACAGATTCCCTCTAAGAATTATTATTAATTGGATGCTAACAATGCCTTTTTGTCCACTTAGTTCATACAGTTTAATAATATACAAGGGAGGGCACAGTTGTGAATTTACTCATATATTTCCAGGAGGAATAACAGAGGGACTGTACAGTGTAGAGGTCTAACAAAAAAAGCTCCAGATCCGGAATTTCTTGTTTCATATCTACTAAAACTTATGAAAAGACTTGTCAGAAGAGCCAGAAAAAAAAGGAAAAAGTGATGACTGGTAAGACATAGAAAAAAATGTGGAACGTAATAAACCAAATGTGATTTACAAAGAAAGATAATTTGCACGGACTACTAACCCTGCAAAAAAGAATACAAACAAGGTACATTGTGGGTAAAGAGAAGGAACGTCTTTCCCATAAGAACAAGTAAATATGTGCAGGCTCCGCGGCTCGCATTATAGCGCACACATTCTGGAACGCTGTCTTGTGTCTTTGAAGAGCATGTGATAGAGGAAAATAGAAAGGGCTTAGAAACACGAGGAGCAAATAGCTGCTTTTGAAATACATGCCAAAAAAATACTGCAGAAAATGAAGGGGGGAAAAAATGGAAAAAAAAACAACAAGCTGCCTTTGTTTAATCCAGGCTGTTCGCCCTGTCTATCAATGGCTCACATGTATCAGCTTTTATTTTTATTGTTTCCGCAAAGTTTCAAACAAGCCGATTCCGTATCTTTATATTTTATTGTGGTCTCTCGTTACTGGATTCTCTACTAAAAAGTGACGAGAGACGTGATTAATCTGGAAGGAGACGGACTCAGATATGCTGCAAGATAAAGATGATAGAAAACTTGCTCTGGGTCGGACCCAGAGATCTTCCAGAGCTGAACTGTTGGAGTCACATGTGCTCTTGTGAGCTAGTGAGGGGGGAAAAAAAAAGACTTTGATCCAGGACTCCAAAGTCAGACGTTTGTAGTAGCAGAGGGAAATAATTAAAAGTTGGCCCTGCCTGCAGAGTTTTTCTGTTAAATGATGGAATTGAATATTTTCTGTCTTTTATCAAATATCTCGCTCCTTTCTTATGGAAAGTGTCGCATAGACGCCAAAAGCTTCTCACCTATGGGTTGTATTTACCCCTTTAATAACATTAGTGGTATATTTAGACAAACAGTAGAGGGCGCTCCTCTGTGGAGTGTGCACCTCTCGCTCACTATTTTTTATCCCATCCTTTGAACTTGGCTCCTTTTCTAAACGTTCACGTGCTTGGACAGAGTGGTGTGGCTATAGGGGGGGTTCAAAGTTTGTAGTCACACCCAAGTCCTATTACCTGCCTTTTTGCCACATAGAAATACATCAGTGTTAAAAATACTACATAGTAGGGGAGGGGTGAGGACCCTATTACAGGCTTTTTATTGAGGTCTAAGAGCTTGGAGTTATGCCCTAAGCTAAGATCTAAACCCACACATGAAGTTGGGGCCAACTCAAGCAAGCCCGCTTACAAGTCAGTATTACCAATTGCATCACACTTATTTCAGCATACATGTGCTGAAAGAAGAACTATTATCAGGTACAAAGTGTCCAGTTTTTGCTCATGTTTTATTCCCGCTTCTCCCCTGTTTTTTTTTCCATTTTTTAATTCCACCATATAGTTCCTGAGATTTCGTCCTGATTATTTAGGCCTACTTTTATGGTCTTTAAAAGGGGGCGTGGCTCACTGGATCCTCTGGGGCGTGTCTTTAAACTGCTTTACATAATTATTCTAAGCCACTCCCTCTTAGTAAAGGACACAAAAATTAGTACTGAATAAAACGGCCCATATCTTTGTAACCGCATGGCGGATTTTCGAAAAATAAAAAACCAGAATATTCAGGAGAGCAGCGGGAATGAAATGAGGGCACTATTTGTTTTGACCAGGTGATAGATTCTGTTTAATGCAGTCTCCTCTCCAGATAACATTTATGTTGTGTTGCTTTACATAGTTCTAGCTGAGCTCATAAGTAGTAAGCGTCTGCAAATATTTGTCTAGTGCTGGACCGTCAGTCAATCCGTGGTAAGGATCGTTGTAGTGTTATGTCAGGTAACAGAGTGTACTCTAGTAAAGAACAGGAGGAGACATGCGTCCTTCTTCTAGTATAATGTTCATACAGCATAGTGGTCAACATTAGGGCCTCAGGGCTCATATCTCATAATCATGTTTTATGTGCAGGTCCTCCAGAGCAAGTTTCATTTTTTTGTAGCTGTTCTCCACTTCTGTAAACAGAGGTCTAAAATCAGGGACTATGATGTGTATATATGTCCTCAG
>VIAB01001035.1:0-14847 GCA_009801035.1 Oophaga pumilio
GGGTCCTCTCTCTCTTCTGTAGAGTGTAAGCTCTTATGGTTAGTTGGGTCCACTCTCTACTCCTCCCATTTGTATTTTACAATCAATTACAAACTTTCCAGTATTGAAATTAATGCAAATTTATCCGTCACAAATCAAATTATTTTGGGAAATTCAGCAAAGTTGGCGAATTCTAATTTCAATTGATCTGTTCATCTCTACCAGTAATATATAATTTATATATTTTTTTGTAGTTGCAGACAAAATGACTTTCACTTTGTATGGAAATGAGGGCGCTTCAGTGCATTCTTGGTGCTGCATCTTCCAATTTGCATGCCCAGCACTGTCCCTTATCTTGATTGACAGCACCCATTTATTAAAAGTGAGCATTACCTAAACTCTTGTGCACTGATACTGTGTCTTTATGGAGAGACCTGTCACTCAATGGAAGCTGGGAGGGAATAAGCCACAGGGAATCGGCCATTTGGACTAGTCACCCAAACAGCATGGTTCCTGGTCGGCTGAAATGACAGAGGTAGCGTCTGATATGTGCTGCCCGTTGACTGCACAGCATGTATCTGCTGTCAGGTCCCTTTTAATATAATTTCACATAATATTATTACAATATATTCTAATTTAATATTTAACAGGGCAGGTGCGTATGGCCGTAAGCTCTCTCATCCGAGAGAATCGGGCTGATTATGGAAATGACAGTCTGATCACCCTCTGATCCAAATGTCAGCATAGTATGACCCGAATCTCTCGAATGAGACAATCGTAGCACTGGAAAGGATAAGATGGAGAACAAAATTTCTCCATCCTCTCCATTGTGCGCAAAAATTGGACTGCACCCAGGTGTCATCCGAGTGCAGCCCGATGATTTCCACACATTCATTGACTCGCACGGCCGAGTGCGATCCGAATGTCAAATCGAGTTGCGAAAAATCAGACGTAGAAAACGACATTGTTTATTTGACGATTTGTCAAAAATACTCTCGTCCGCACCTGCCGTGACACGCATCTTCAATATATAATTTTCTATTTCAATTTATTATCGCTTAATATAGAATTTTAGAATTTTATAGAATAATTTGATTCTTTATATATTCCCATATTTTTAATTTCTTGCAAAAAAAAAAAATGAAATAAAAAAGCTAAAAAAAAAGCAGAGAAAACAACATCAAATCTGCAAAAATAAATAAATAAATAAAAATAATAAAATCAAAATTGCAGCCTTAAAACCCTGACTTGGAAATAATGTGCCAAATCCAGACATTTGGTTCTGAAAACTTACGGGGGGAATAAAAGGCTCGTATTAGGGTAAGTGCAGCGTAAGTCTGATAATGGAAACACATCTGCTGCGCGCGGCGTGGAACGCCGGCTTCCCGGTATTAATTATATTGATGCACAGCGCTGCAAAGTGAGTTGAACATTATTTATAGTGATCTTTGCTAAGTAAATCATTTTAAAAATGGCTTTCTAAATGTAACGTTTTCCCCTCTTAAGAAGCCCTACAGAATTAAAGAGGCTTTACAATGGAACATGAAACATATTGTGATAGGAGCCAGAAGCTGCCTTGATTAATGCTCCCGATTATCAGTGATGCAAATCACTTTCACTTATTAAGTCGTATTTAATATCCTAATGAAGGCTTCCCGAGCAGATTTGGTAATTTCAGAGAAAGTGACTGTGAACTAGTGCCCTTTCAGCATGTTCAGAGCGAGCCTCCATAGAAAGAAAACCTCATTTAGCCCAATAACAATTCACATCAAATGTGTCGGCGCCCGTCTTAGTTTCTGCCGCGCAGCGGGTTATCAATTAACCTTTTCAGGTCCAGAAGTGATCTTCCATAAATTCCAGCTGTGAAGGCCAATGGACCATGCATAAATGAAGATTACCTCCAGCTTATTCTTCTAAACAAGCATTAGACACATGTTAAATCTGTAATGAACACCATAGATTACGCCGCGCAGAGTGCACCCGTATCACTCTCGCGCCTTAGTCGTCTTTAATAAGGAGAAGGAGAAAGCAGTGAATTCGTCTTAGGAAATTACTTTTTTTTTTTGCATTAAAAAAGATCTATAAACTGTATATCCCAGACATATTTTACAGCCTGGTACAGAGAATGAAATGGCACCCACAAAATAATTTATGTAGGCAAGGAAAAGGGGGGGGGGGTAGCAGGAAAATAGTCAGCTCACCAGTCTCAGCAGTAGTCCAGAAGATTTTCACGCTCAGCAGTGATCCAGAATCCTCATGCGCATGGAGTCACCTTGATTAGAGGCGTTGGCTGCAGCAAAACATGTAGAAAAAAATCTCCAGCGCAAAAATGGATAAAAATTCAATTTTTATTAGATAAAATTAAAATCCATCTTGATAGAAAAAAGACATATACAGGTGGGGTCCCTGGTGGTCTGAAACCGACGCGTTTCGACCTAGCAGGTCTTAGTCATGATTTTTTTCTACACAAAATAATTTATCATTTGTATGGGAGAGAGCTTGCAGTACCATCCGTGGCCACTACTCAATGTACGGCGCTGTGCAACTTCCTGTGCGCCACAGTCACATCAATCATCTGATCGGTGGAGGTGCCGGGATTTAGACCCCAGCTGATCTGCTACTGATGACCTATGATAAGTGTAGGTCATTAATAACAAAGGGTTATTCCCCCCAAAAAACAAGTTATCCCATATACATGGTATAGGTGATCACTGGGGGTCTGGCGACTGGAACTCCCTATGATCCAAAAACAGGGCTCAGCATGGCCTCCGCGCCATTCATTACGTGGCTGCAAAATCCTGTTCTTAGGGCGCAAGAGCCTTCATCTTTGAAGTAAGACTCCTTGTGATTATCCCCTTTTATAAGTACCCATTAAATTATAAGAAAACTCACTTCATTTTAAGAACACTCGAGATGAAACTTTTTTCTATGTAAACTCTATTTCCGATAACTTGACATTAGAATGAATCCATTAACCCCATAAACTATGCCCGAATAGTTCATTTTACAAATAAAGTGTCTAAGTCGGAGCAGTGCTCCACTAAATAGTGCCCCGTAATGAACAAATGCAGCAGAGTGCCACCAATTAACAATATTCTCAGTAGAAAGCAATATAAAGGGCCACGATTGCTTTCTCAGCAAATGACACCAGCACAGTGTCCCCTGACCAAAGGCACAAAAGAACTCAATGATAAAATTCTTGCTGCTCGCTGTCACCACTAGGGGGAGCTCCCTGCATATATATTTATACAGCATCCATTGTAGTCAGTAATTGTATCCTATTAGTCACAATACACATTATTGCAGTAGGGGCTTCTGTCTTTTAAGGGTCTTTAATCACTTTACTAAAGTCAACCATTATTGTAAGTTTATTGTAAGGATGTACTCATCAAAGTATCCTAGCAGGATCAGACCCCTTTCATATTGATACCAACTTATATGACTTTTAGCCCACTGTGCCGCTGCCCACCGGACTACAGATACTAACTGCTCCCAGTTTATTAATTTTCTCTAAAGAGGAGTCACTAGAATATGAGGGGTTGTCCACATTTTTTTTTCATATTTAAACACTTTTATTTGGGGTTTATATTGTGTTTTAGTAAAAATGTTGCACTACTACAGCCTCTGCGTTGTACTGTCTATTGCTGGCTACAGAATGAGTTATCTGAGAATCCATCAGTGAGCTTGCTTTGACAATCTGACAGAGTTTGTAACTCTCTTATCTGTCCTTTTCTGAGTTCCTCTCTGCTGATTTATGACCACAGAAGACATCAAAGTTACATGTGCGAGGGGAAAAAAAGCCTGGAAAAGCCAAACAATGCAATATTTTTAATGAAACCCAATTTAAAAATTGAATTTTTTTTAGCCCTAAATACATGCATTTAAGTAAAAATAAAGTTCCAAAGGTGCCAATTTAGACATGAAGCTGAGGCCTTCAACCCTGCATTCTCCGGGGCACCTTTGATTTTACCTCTGCAACATTTCAAAGGAATATTAAACTTTGAAAACATTTTTAAAAACAGCGGCAAATGTTACAACAAAAAAACAAAACAGTGTTCACCTTTTCTCTCCTTCACAGATGTTGGGTTATCTAGAAAATTCCAGGGTTCCGTAAGGAAGGTTCGAATTGGGACCCGCACCGTGCACACCCAACTGCCAGTAAACAGCCTATTGGGGCAAAGTAAGGGCCCCATACACAATAGATAGCCATCGTCTGAACAATGGTTCCGCAAGGAGGTATCACAGCAGTCTCCTCCATACACTCTCTGTGAGAGACCTGCTCGGACATGCTGGATCGTTATCTCCTCCGACAGGTAAAGTCGGGAGTCCCCCATACACATTAGACTGTGGAAGGAGCCCTACATGTTCAGCTGATGTTAGTCTAATGGTATGGGGGCCTTACCATTATAGGAGAGCCAGAGAGGTGTCATTTAGGGTCTGTGACTAGCTGAGTGACAATCCCATAAGAACTTCAATGACTGATACATTGTGGTTGCCTCCCAGATTCTCTAATTTTTGCTGTTATAGTAAAAGGCCCAGGTTATAGTTTCTCTGAAAAAAAACATAACATATCACAAAATAGTGCACTGTGCAGGTTATTGTAAGTACTGCCCAGAGATAAAATGTTCTAAGAGATTCCCTTATAGCTTAAAGGGGGCCTGTCTCCAGGTCAAAAGTGTCCAGTTTTTGCTCTTATTTTATTCTCGCTGCTCCCGTGAGTAAACCACTTTTTTCTTTTTTTTTTTAATTCTGCCATATGGTTCCAGAGATATAGGCCTTTTTGTTTACTACAAATTTTTATGGTCTTTGCTAAGGGGGCGTGGCTCATAATACAGAACATTCTCAAGACATGCCCCCATATAATCCCATGAACCACGCCCCCTTTGTAATGACCATAAAAATTGTCACTAAATAAAAAGGTTCATATCTCTGGAATGGTGTCACGAGGTGACTGTCATGGTCATGGTGTGACATGACCCAATGGATGGTCGGTCAGCTAACAGCACAACACACACACAACGGGGCTGGAATAGGGGAGAGGAAGGCCCTACCAATAGGGAATGAGGGATGGTCACCACCTGAGCTCCAACCTGAGCCTGTCCCTGCACTCACCTAACGCCCTATGCGGGTCCTTCCTCTCACTGCCGTCAGGATACATCGTCCCTCGATGTCACGTAACTTCCCTGGCTAGTGCACTGGCCAGCATAGGGTGCTTGCCTAGCCACTACAGATAATACAACACAGGGGACAGTGACAAACATGAAAGGGACGGGGAAATAAACACAGCTTCCTCTGCTACAAAGCACCGCACAGCAGAATAAAGGCACCAGGAAAGCGAACTCAGCAGAAGCACCACTGCGCGCAGAGAGCTCCTAACTCCAGCTTGGTCACTGAAGATTGCTCTATCACCGACAGTCAGCTGATGCATCAGGTGACTATTTAAAGGATGGTGGGAGTGGTCACCGCCCACATCAACTGACCCAGCAGCACTGCAGTTATACCAGATTGCCAGCGGGGGAAAAACTGACATTAACCCCCGCAGTTTTAATTGAGTGGAACCAGAGCTGCCACAAATCCAAAAATGGATCGTGACAAATGGTATGGTGGATTTGAAAAAAGAAAAAAGTGTAATATTCAGGGGAGAAGCTAGAATAAAAGAAAAGCAAAAACTGGACACTTTAGATTTTCTGACATATCGCCTTTAAACCAGAGCGGTTAAGAATCAGAATTAGCTGGGCTTTCCTTTATCAAGGGTAAAAATTCAGTTAGCCCCTTTAGCCCTTTATCTAATTATCCTGCTGTGATCTCACTTGTTCTGCTTGTCCGAGGAAGTGACACTGCTACAGCCCAATAGTGACCGCTGATTGGCTGCAGGGCTCACGTGACATAACAATGACACGGAAGACCAGGGGTGTCAATGCTGCTGGGAGGTGAGTATATGTTATGTTATTTTACAAAGTGGAGCATTTATAAAGGGGAAGTCCACATAGTGGACAACCCCTTTAAGAAACTATAGTGTGCTCTGAAACTTGCATTTCCTGGGGGGCATAGAGAAATATTGGAGACCTATGGTATTTCTTGTGCCCCACTTTAGAAGGTGTGAACACTTCCCATAGAATTGTGGCCGTAGTTTTCTAGCTTCCTAAAACATATCGTCTCAATGACTGTATTTTTCGGCTAGGACTGCCCCTCTAATTTGTCTTAACACAAGGGCCGGTGTTAAAAGAGATACAACAATGGCTTTTGATGAGTAAAATTGTCATTTCTTGTCTTGATTATCCTCAGATTGCTTGTGTAGGACAAGATTTACCAGTGGATTTGTTTAAAAGCAAGTAATCCCCAGGGAAGAAAATATGTGAAAGGAGGAAAAAGGAAACAGTCAGGAGTAAGATGAAAGCCGCTCATTTTTCTTCTGTAAAAGAATAAAAAAAAAAAAGACGTTCTTTAAAGACTCCCCTGCCCCGGTTTAATTGGAAACATCTCTCCATGACACGGCTTTTCTATGAAAGCAGTACATAATATTATTCTCTTGCATATAACAAGACCGTAGATGAAAGACGCCAGACAGAAGATCCGTGACAATTGAATAGTGTGAAGTTTCGATACAGCCCCACAGAAGGCGACGGCTGACGTAGGCAATTTCTCCGGCGTTTGTCTTCTAATTACTTGCAGCTCCCACCTTAATTCATCCTCATCATCTAACCTCTTATGTAATCTCCCACAATGAGGCATTGAGCAGGACGCGGATGAGGACAGCACATTCTGCCATTATCATCTGGATTAAGTGCAGTGATACTTTTTAAAGCATTTCACATGGCAGCTCTCAGCGCATCGCAGGAAATAAATTGCAAATCGTATCGCTTCTCATTTATTTTAATGTAGCTGGATGATGTAAAAGGCGTCCGCACATTATCCTATAGATGGATTCATAAGTATTACACTGCAATGGCAAATATGAGTTAAGGGGGTCATTCCCAAATCTCCATGGAGGTGTTTTATTCTGCAGATTCCTCCATTTATCGATATAGAATGTTGGTGAAGGATCCATCACCGGGATCTGGACCCCACCTGACCATCTATTACAATCACATAATAGGGCTGGTTGTGCACAGGAGTGATCCTAACCACTAGTCTACAGCACTGAGGGTATGTGCACACGACGTCTTTTTCAGGCGAAACCCACCTGAAAAAGCACTGCGAACCCACTGCTAAAAATGAGCATAACACACAGTAATATAAAACCATCAAGAGGTTAAAAGAAGTAGTATGGTCATTCCTTGCTAGCTATAATATAAATTACAGAAAAAAGATGGCAAATCCTCCTCAAAAATGATAGCATGAACTGCCAACGAAGACACTGTCTTTTCTTGAAGGTGTTTTCTGAATCTAACATTTATTTTAATCCTAAATGTCTGTCTAATGTCATAATCTAATCTCTTTTCTAATATACTTTCATTAAAAAATCCCCATTGTTCCCTCACTACTCTATCTAACTTTGTTTTACTATTTCCTATGTCATGCCTCTTCATTTGAGAATCCCAGTGCATGCTGGGTTACTGAGCTACTGCCTCTGTCCCCACCCTGAAACAAAGCCTCAACCGCGAACTCTATTTTAAGGGCTGGACTAGTTCCAGCTGTACTGAAAATGCATCATTTGTCAATTATAAAGGAATGCACACGTACAGTTACAACATGCAGAGTGACAGTGCGCTCCCTCACTGGTTCTGATAGGAACTGATGAACCGGTCAAGAAAGTGCACTGTCAGTATGCATTGAAAGGAGAAAACCTGGCAAGCAGAGACCAGCCCCGTCACCGCAAGTGATGTCATCACCCTGTTAAGCGTTTTCGCCTTGGAAAACTAGACTTAAAGATGCCGAAGTGCACATGTCCTTAGGGTTTGTTCAGACTAGCATATAACCACAAATTGGGTAGCATACGGATAGCACACTCACCAATACAAGCCAATTTGTTAGTCATATGAACATTGTTACACATGGACCGATGGTCTTTGTGTAAAAAAATTACAGAATGCACAACTTTGATCCATTTTTTGGATCAGAGTTGCTCATTATAAGTCAATGGGTAGAAAAAAAGAACCAAAAGAGGGGACGCAGACCGCTTAAAAATGAACTTTTATTAGTATATTAAAAGTGTACTCAATACTAAACAAGGTGCTAGAGTCAAACAGCAACCACCCAATACACAATGTACACAGCAAAAAGGTATAATAATCAAATATGAAAAGAAGGGGGCTACTCTCTCCCTAAAAGGTCCTGACAGCAACCCTACACCTACCAGCGGAGGTTGGCACCCTGGGTGTTGACGTAATGGCGCCCCCCCTCAACGTCGGTAGCCCTCTGAACCCTAGACCACCCTAGACATACCAAAAAATGGGACACACAAGAAAAAACACACACACATGGAAACCGAAAAAATACCCCTAACGGGAAGACAACATAGTCTCATTGGGAACTGTATCTCAGTTATCTCGGACTGTTGAAGTGCTGATGTGCTGCATGCGGCTGTTGTGAGGTAGGGCCAGAGTCCACACTAGCGTTAGAGGTATGACAATCCTAATCCTCTAATAGTGTCCCTAAAAAACACACAAATTAACAGCCATAAAAATGGAAGATTAAATAGCCACAGTGCTATGTGGACATTCCTCAGCAACACCATTAACCCAAAAATGTAGATAAATATCTACTTGAAAGAAAAGGTACATATGAGTTAACAATGATACTCAAGAAAACCCCAAAGTACTCTCATGTACATTGGACACCCAGCAACCATTTGATAGTTCACTCCAGTGCTCATCTACTAAATATATAGAAAATGTTTTACAATACTAGAGAGAGACAATAGGGTCATGGTATTTAATCAGCCATGGGTAAGTTTAAATCCCGGTCCTCCCATATGAGTTAGGCACCCAGTGGTCAATACCCATTCCTTCCAGTTTCCATCAAAAAGTCATTCAAAAACAAATAGCAAGCATCATTTTGTATCAGTGCAATGCTAGCAAGACCAATAGAATCAGGGCACTTACCAGCCTTGAATAAGTCTTATCCCGACGCGTTTCCCCCTTCTTAACGATCAAGGGTTCATCAGAGGATCCAAACGAGGGCTTCAATATTCCTCAATGGCCGAAAGTCAAATGCTGATGAACCCTTGATTGTTAAGAAGGGGGAAACGCGTTGGGCTCGAATAATAAGCTCGAGTCCCCGCGGCTGCATGTCTCGCGGCTGATATTGGAAAATCTTAGATAGCTACTTCTTATCTCAGAAACTCTAGAAGTTTCGAGAACAAGTGTTTGGGACTAAGCTGCAGCACCAGACACCACCCATGGTCCAAGTGTGGTGCTGTTTTGGGAAAAAAAAGTCCCTCCTTTCTAATTTCTCTTGCTGGTGATATCTTGGGATCACAGGTTGTTTGAGGTCACGTAGGTAGCAGTATCAGCAGTGACAGGGGTGAGGTCCTGTTTCAGTTTGTTTACTTCTACAAAAACAAATAAAATGTTATTTCCTCGCAAAACCTAATATTTACCGACATAAACAAACACTCAAGACGGTCCAAAGATAATTGAAAGCTCTACTTCGGAGTAAAAGAACTTGCTGTTGATGCCGAGAACAGACGTGGACGGGGATAAGTGAGTTATTTACACATTTGGGGAAATTAGAAGATTTTTTTTTAAAACAATTCTAATAGTTTTCAAGTCATCGGCTGATTTTCTCAGCCTTGTCTCTCATTCCATTAGGAAACCCTATATCCATCTCTTCTCATGATATATTTTGAAATAATGACAAAAAAGGACAAAACAAAAAGTAAAAACCATTAGCCGGCAATCACATTGTACACAATTTCCCCAATCAAGTCATTCGCTGATTGAATTTCGGCTTGGAAAAGCTTTCAGGATAGGAGGTGAAAGACAGATTAAAAAAAATAATATTATGGAAGTAACAATGAACTCTGGGGAACGTATTATTACCCTCAAATTGAACATCCATCGATTTTCTGCTTCTCATCACATCTGAGAAATGTAATTGTGTGATTTCAATGCCCTGTTGTGCTTCAGTATTTTGTAGCATTACACAATAGGCACCGGTATCAATCAGGAGGACACGCCGCGCTGTAGAAACAGAGTCCACGCCCTCATCAGGTCAGGCTCTTGACTCTGCAAGGTGCTTTAAGATGTGTTGGTATTTCTTAAACATTCCCTCTTATTGCTTTCATCCTTACAGATCTCTGAAACAAAATGTAAAAAAAAAATAAAATAAAGGAATAATGTTTTTTTTTTTGCACTCGCTGCTAAAGGGGACCCTTTAAAGTAAAACAGTGGGTCAGGTCCACTGTTGGGAATGTTTAGATATGAAGGTTTGCCTTTTGTGTTCCGGGCTCTTTGATAGCTTCCATGTGTCTGGAACGTAGGGCTTGCTCTGTCCATTCTTTTAGGGGCTATCAAAGCCTTCTCTTTAATTGGAGAACCTGTTGAACAGAAGTGTCGGCAAAATGGCCTTAAGAAGCTTGGTCAACTCCACATCCGACACTTTAAATGAAGTGGCCCCACGTGGATTTAGAAATGCTTAGCCCTTTCACAATCTGG
This sequence comes from Oophaga pumilio, assembly GCA_009801035.1. NCBI lineage: Eukaryota > Metazoa > Chordata > Amphibia > Anura > Dendrobatidae > Oophaga > Oophaga pumilio. The sequence goes on from VIAB01001035.1 coordinate 10,578, forward strand.
CCTTTGCAGCCAAGCTAATCATAAGACATACAAAGGACAGATGTACCTTTCATCACACTGAAGAATGGACGACATTTCATCATCTTGATCTTAGGTTCTGATTTATCGGAATCAATCGAATATATACTAGGTGGGGTTTCCAAGGCTCGGTAATGAGAAGACAATGTGGTATGTGTCTTCGTTTCAGGGGTTTGTGTTCTACCGTTGTGTAATAATTGGTCTTTGTTGGCTCTTTAATGACTGGCTTATTCTCAGTGTAACATCTTGGTCATGGCTGGTGTCTTGCTTTTGATATTCCCGTCTGGTTAATCTGCTGAATGGAGATATTGTGCTTTACTGGAGACAAGTATTTTTTGAATTTCCTCAGATCACACCCTGATCCCAATTACTGACTCCTTGGGAGCCAGATGTCATTATTTTCTTTTCTTCTGCTACATTTAATTATTGTATAGGAAAATAGAAGACAAGAAGTTTATAAGGATGGCACAGGCAAAGGAGTTATCTTGTTTTTTTAAAAAATTTGCTTATTCTCAGGAAAGACTAATAATATTTGATCAGCAATTTATACATACCTGTTCCAGATTCGGGCTTTGCTTCCCTCAATCTGGTCTGCTGATCTCTGTTGTGCTCCATGTTTGGTTGTGCTCCCATGTGATCATCTGCCTGTGCCTATAGAAGGCTCACCGAGACAAACACCTGTGTCTTGGCATCAAGACTTTTACTGTTCCTGAGTCCCATCTGCTCGAAATCTCCAGTACCTCTGCTTTCTGCTTCCCCGTCTTCTGTCTGCTTGCAGCCACCAGTACCTCTGCTATCTGCCTACCAGTCTCCTGTCCGCCTGCATTCTCCAGTACCTCTGCTATCTGCTTCCTGGTCTCCTGTCTGCTTGCAACCTCCAGTACCTCTGCTATCTGCCTACCAGTCTCCTGTCTGCCTGCAGTCTCCAGTACCTCTGCTATCTACTTCCTGGTCTCCTGTCTGCATGCAACCTCCAGTACCTCTGCTATCTGCCTACCAGTCTCCTGTCCACCTGCAGTCTCCAGTACCTCTGCTATCTGCTTCCCGGTCTCCTGTCTGCATGCAACCTGCAGTACCTCTGCTATCTGCCTACCAGTCTCCTGTCTGCCTGCAGTCTCCAGTACCTCTGCTATCTACTTCCTGGTCTCCTGTCTGCATGCACCCTCCAGTACCTCTGCTATCTGCCTACCAGTCTCCTGTCTGCCCGCAGCCTCCAGTACCTCTGCTATCTAATTCCCAGTCTCCTGTCTGCCTGTAGCCTCCAGTACCTCTGCTATCTGCTTCCTGATCTCCGGTCTGCACGCAACCTCCAGTACCTCTGCTATCTGCCTACCTGTCTCCTGTCTGCCCGCAGCCTCGAGTACCTCTGCTATCTGCTTCCCGCTCTCCTGTCTGCATACAACCTCCATTACATCTGCTATCTGCCTACTGGTCTCCTGTCTGCCCACAGCCTCCAGTACATCTGCTATCAGCTTCCCTTCTAAGGAGCTGTCCCTGTTAAGCAAGAATGGGGAAAAAGTGCTCATAGGAGAACCTTGGCTCCTAAAACAACTTATAGGCGCTTGCCCTGTTCTCTTCAGGAAGGTTTTAATGAACTAAACAACCCATTTAAGGTTTTTTGGTAAGGATATGGCAGAAGAAGACCTGTAAAAATATGTTTGGTATGTATGTCATAAATTTATAAACGGTTAAACTGAGGTTTAGGAGAGGGGAGGCCGCACCCTGGCTTGCACAGAATGCAAAAATACAAAGAAACAAAAACGCTTTTAGGTTTTGTATGCTTTATGGCCTGTGACAAAGTCACTGGTAAGGTAATAGAGGGGAGATATGTGTCATCACGCTTAATGGCATCAGTGATATGAAACCAGAGTATGTTCCTCCAGCACACTACGTGTTGTTAGGGTTAAGTTAAAGTTGCATAATGGGCTGGTTTCATGTGGACCTTCATAGAGTGGGTGGGAGGAGGTCCACCTTATCTCCACCTGCAGAGCTGCCAGGACCTGTGTGATGTCATGATCATGTGGTCAGTCACATGATCTGAGGTTTAAGTAAATGGGCTCCAGAGGCAGTCTGTGTTCGGCTAGCCTGGAGAGAGGAGTCTCCAGTGGTTAAGTGGCTTGTAGAGGATAGACTGAACCTGTGTTGCTCTAGAGCAGGGTGCCACCCGCAATGCATGGACTGTGTTGCAGCGTTTTTGTTTTTCTATGTTGTTTTCCTGTTTTAGCCACAAAGTCTGAGTTTATTTTCCCTCGTGTTGGTTTATGCCGTTTTATAATAAACCAACCCAGGATTTAAAGAGGCGGTGTTCCTATTTTTTCTACCTCCGTATACCGCCACGTGATTTTTTTCTTTGTATTTTTGCATTCTGTGCAAGCCATTGTGTGGCCTCCCTCTCTCCTGAGCTGGAAATAACATTTAAAGGGCTTCCCCAGACTGATGTCCACAGGTCGGTCATTGAGGTCAACTCTGACACATGGTAAGGTTTTTAATATTAGGCAGAGTAGGACCGTCAGGGTCACCTTATCGACGGTGGGATGGCTTTTATGCTATTTTTGATCAAAAACTGTAATACTAAGAGCTCTGTGTTCTTTAAATGCATTTTTGCTTTTTACTTATTTAGTTACAGTAGGATTTATGTTTATTTTGCTTCTTGTAGGTTTTGTATGCTTTATGGCCAAAGTGAACATGCGTTTATGTGCTGCATGTATACCTACTTAAATCAAGCTCAATTTTTTTTTTTAATTTCTAAGATATGTGAATTCCATGAATAGAAATGCTAAGAAAATTAGCTAACCACAATTGTCAATTTCCTCACTTTGTGAAATATCACAATATGAATCTAATTTAATTTTCTCCCAAAAAATGTTTTTCTTAGAAATTTGACACTTACTTGAGAAAGGAACTGTAAATAAATCAGTAAAGATGAGATCCCCCCGGCCTGTGATAAGAAAAGGAAGTGACCTAATCAAATTTGGATAAAATATTTATTGTACTGATAGTTGTATTTCATCTTATTATCACAGAATGACCTGGTTAAGGATATAGATTTTTTTCTCTTAGATTTTACAGTCATTCCTGAAATTGTTGGCACCCTTGAAATTGTTCCAGAAAATGAATTATTTCTTCTAGAAATGTATTGAAATTACATGTTTTGTTATACACATGTTTATTTACTTTGTGTGTTTTGGAACTTTAGTAAAAAAAACAGAAAAAAAGGCATAATTTCACAAAAAAGGGCCTGACAAAATTGTTGGCACCTTATCAAAATTGGGGTTGAACAACTTTCTTTCAAGCATGTGATGCTCGTTCAAACTCACCTGTGGCAAGTTTCAGGTGTGGGCAATATGAAAATCACACCTGAAACCAGATAAAAACTGAAGAAGTTGACTTAATCTTTGCATTGTCTGTCTGTGTGTGCTACACTAAGCATGTAGAACAGAAAGAGGAGAAGAGAACTGTCTGAGGACTTGAGAGCCAAAATTGTTGAAAAATATCAGCAAACTCAAGGTTACAAGTCCATCTCCAGAGATCTTGATGTGCCTTTGTATATCAGCAAACTCAAAGTTACAAGTCCATCTCCAGAGATCTTGATGTGCCTTTGTCCACGGTGTGCAACATAATCAAGAAATTTACAACCCATGGCACTGTAGCTAATCTCCCTGGACTTGGACGGCAGAGAAAAATTAATGAAAGGTTGCAACGCAGGATAGTCCGGATGGTGGATAAGCCCCCCCATCAAGTTCCAAAGAAATTCAAGCTGTGCTGCAAGCTCAGGGTGCATCAGTGTCAGCGTGAAAGATCCATTGACATTTGAATGAAATGAAACGCTGCGCAGGAGACCCAGGAGGACCCCACTGCTGACAGAGACATAAAGCTAGACGACAGTTTGCAAAATGTATGTGAGTAAGCCAAAATCCTTCTAGCAAAGCGTCTTGCGGACCAATGAAACCAAAATAGAGTTTTTAGGTAAAGCACATCATTCTACTGTTTACTGAAAACGAAATTAGGCCTGCAAAGAAAAGAACACAGTACCTACAGTCAAATATGTTGGAGGTTCAAAGATCTTTTTGGTTGTTTTGCTGCTGTGGAGCCCAGCTTTGACTGGATCCATATCTTCCAGAAGGATGCACTAAAGGAAGATCCCACTAGAGGTCACTATACACACACACATTGCAGCTTACCTAAAAAGACCATTAGTGGGAGCTGTGTTAGGCATATAAAAACTAGTTTTAGTTTCAGTTTGCCTCAGACA
>VIAB01001035.1:46909-60399 GCA_009801035.1 Oophaga pumilio
TCCAGGATTATGTGTGCCTTACATAGCTGGGCCACACAGCTCCACCACGTAAAAAAATTAAGTAACTTTGAAAAAAGTTATAGTGATTAAAAGAAAATTTGCCATTTTGTGTATGCAGGTTCTATACTGATCTTTATGTCTCCATGGTTATAAACTAGAAACCAACCCTGTATAATCTGATCCTGTAGTCATGTGTGGCTCCATTCCACCTGCCTCCTCCTCTGCTCTTTGTAGGATTGCAAGTCGAGGAGAGTCAGTAATCTGCAGAACTGGGTTATGTTGATTGTAGTTTATAACCATTGGAGACTCAAAGGTCTGCATTGGAGCTGTATACACAGAACGGTAGGAGAGTGATAATCAAAACTGGCAAGTTTATGTCTTATTTCACAGTGGAATTAGGGCCATCATACCTCTGTTGAATATGTGGGTTTAAGGACTGGTAAAGTGAGGTGGGCAAAGGAGACATCTGCAGAGAAACAGCCAGCAGAACCTAGTAAAAAAGCAAAACAAAAAACAACTGTGGAATTGCACTTTTTTTTAGCAATTTCACCACACTTTGAATTTTTTTTTCCAGTTTTCCAAGACATATGTTAAAACCAGTGGTGTCTTTCAAAAGTACAACTGATCCCGTAAAAAAACAAGTCCTCACATGGCCATATTGATGGAAAAATAAAAAAAATGATGGCTCTGGGAACAAAAACGCTACACCAAAAAACCCTCTCGTCATGAAGGGGTTAATATGCACAAAGTGCTACATGACTGTCACCACCTTTTCAAAGAGGACACTTAAGGGAGAATAGCTCCTAGGAGTTGTTTAGACCGACTAGAAAGAAGTCGAGTGTCGGGGACGACATTAAAATAGGAGGGAAGTCCTTTGACAAGTAGATGATGCACTGTTGATTTAAAATCATCCAGCAACTATAGGGGCTAAAATGGTTATAGCAGACATGGAGTCGTTAGCTCTGCCCTATGTGATACTGGGAAAGTTGTTATTGCGTTCTGGACATCCAAGAGTAAGGTGTGTGCTAGAGAGTCTCCTGCCAGACCTCAAGATAGAAGTGAGAGAGCTAAAGCACCGGACTCATCCTCCTCCCACACCTCACTGCATGAGAAAGGTATAGTTCTGCTTAGGTTAAGACACTGTGTGTGAAGAGAAGTTATCTGTGAAGAGAGTTTCATATATGTTGATGAAGCATTGAGTGAAGAGAAGTGATTCTGTGTCATGAAAAGAAGCTTGAATAAAACCCGTATGATCAACTCCAGGTCAGAACTGTGTCATAGCTGTGCGCCTGTAAACCATTACCTCCCCTCTACTGTGAAGAGTTCTGATTAATAGTCACCCCGGGTAAGATTTCCCCAGGATTCCAAAAATAACTCATATTTCCTTTGTATCGCCCTCATATCCTAAGTGGCGTGCATGCGACACCGGTTCATGGTAGCACTTTTGGAGCTCAATTGAGGGATGCAGCTGAGAAGGACTGTACACCATGCAGGTGAAGATAAGAAGACTCAGTGCAACATACTGCACTTCTGGATTGATTGTTAGTCCCTGGAAAAAAAAACCTGCAGGAGAAACATCTGGCCTCTATCTATCTCATTTTTAGTAGTGCAAAAGTTCCAAATATTGATTTTAGACAAAAGGAATAAACTGAAACATCTCTGCTTTAAGATCAAGAGTGATTAAGGTTTCTGTCTATCTATTTATCTCCTATCAATAAGTCTGCGGCACTGTGTGCTGAGGGGATTTGCCTGTTTCTGACCCGGGAATGTAGGGTAAATATGAGTTGTACATACTTCCGGACAGTAGGCGAATAGAGCCGAGACCGCGCCCAGTATAGTGATGCGGCCATCCAGTGGGCTAGAGGGTGCTGGGGGGATGCATAAGTTTACGTGACTGCAGACTTATCGATTTTGACCGGACAACCATTTTAAGTATAGGATACAGCGGACCATGGTGGTAGAATGATTTTCTTGCAACACTTTACTCTGCTGGCACTCTCCTCAAAACCTAAGTAAAAAAAAAAAGACAGCAAATAACCTGCAGCAAATAAATAAAAAAACAACAATATTGTATGAAAATAACATAGGGCATAGGAAGCTATATAAACGTAATGTCCAGCTTAAAGAAAAGGAAGACCCCATTGCTGGATGTCCATTAGTCAGAGCCTCGGTCCTTCTCGGCCCTTAAACACATTTACGTCATTTGACATACGGTAAAGTTTTAATACTACAGGTTAGGACCGTCCCGAACAGTGGGTGGCTTTTTTTTTAATCGAAATTATGTTAACCAAGTACCCTATGTCATTTTCTATTTATTTATTTACAGCAGGGTATTTGCTCACTTTCTTTTTATCTTAAGTTTTGTCTGTTTAGTGGCCAGTGTGAACATGCGCCCACATGCTGCATACATACCAACTTATATTCCCATTCATTTCTTTAAGTTTTTGTTTCAGGTCTTTGCACTCCGTGCAAATAAGGACATTACATTTATATAGCTCCCCACTGCTGGGTGTCCATCAGTCGGTGTCTCGGTCCTTCTTGGCCCTTATTCACATTTACGTCATTTGACATATGGTAAGGTTTTAATGCTATAGTTTAGGACCATCCTGAACAGGGTCACCGTGATGTGGTGGGATGGCTTTTATGTTTTTTTTTTTAATCCAAATTATGTTAACCAAGTACCCCAAGTTATTTTCATGCACTATTGCTATTTATTTATTTACAGCAGGGTATGTGCTCACTTTGTTTTTATCTTAGGTTTTGTCTGTTTAGTGGCCAGTGTGAACATGTGCCAACACAAGGCATGCATACCAATTTATATTCCAGTTCATTTCTTTATGTTTTTGTTTTGGCACTCTCCTCAGCAGCCTCTCCTTTACTCTGGCAACAATTTACGCTGCTAGCACTCTCCTCAGCAGCTTCTCATTTACTCCTGCAACACTTTACTCTGCTGGCACTCTCCTCAGCAGCCTCTCCTTTACTCTGGCAACAATTTATGCTGCTGGCACTCACCTCAGCAGTTTCTCCTTTACTTGTGCAACACTTTACTCTGCTGGCACTCTCCTCAGCAGCCTCTCCTTTACTCTGGCAACAATTTACGCTGCTGGCACTCTCCTCAGCAGCTTCTCCTTTACTCCTGCAACACTTTACTCTGCTGGCACTCTCCTCAGCAGCCTCTCCTTTCCTCTGGCAACAATTTATGCTGCTGGCACTCACCTCAGCAGCTTCTCCTTTAATTGTGCAACACTTTACTCTGCTGGCACTCTCCTCAGCAGCCTCTCCTTTACTCTGGCAACAATTTACACTGCTGGCACTCTCCTCAGCAGCTTCTCCTTTACTCCTGCAACACTTTACTCTGCTGGCGCTCTCCTCAGTAGCCTCTCCTTTACTCTGGCAACAATTTATGCTACTGGCACTCACCTCAGCAGCTTCTCCTTTACTTGTGCAACACTTTACTCTGCTGGCACTCTCCTCAGCAGCCTCTCCTTTACTCTGGCAACAATTTATGCTGCTGGCACTCTCCTTAGCAGCTTCTCCTTTACTCCTGCAACACTTTACTCTGCTGGCACTTTCTTCAGCAGCCTCTCCTTTACTCTTTCCAGTCTCTGTGTCAATCTCAATAAGAGGGTGGTGGACTCATTTTTAACCCTCTTACAAGGCTCTAGTGTCTTTCTATTGAAATGACAGTCCTAAAATTTGAGTTAACCCTTCACGACTAAGGCATACACATAGAACACATAGAAGAGATCTGGCTTAGCTATTTAAATGAGCACTCATCTGTATATTTATGTAAGGAGCACATCTATTGATATATTTTTTCTAAGTGGACAACCCCTTTAATAAATCACATCGGCAATCACCCTATGAACTTGCACTTATTTGTGCCAAGTGACAAACCCAGCTCTGCTACATCTGTTGATAGCTCTGACTTTAATAAATCACACAAGGCACCGCAACACAAATTCCTCCTGCATTATTTTATCCGACCCCCTTAATCTTAAATATGTAAATCCTCCATTTATCTGGAATTACTTAGTGACATACTGATGTGTGAGTGTGCAAGATTATAATATTCCATCACCACCTCTGATCCTCTTTACCTCCTATTCTTTTCCGTTACAAATATATATATCTATATATCCGCATGCTACAAGAATATATTATTTTAAGGGACTTGGACTTAAAAAATTGATTTCCTTGATGAGATAGAAAAAGTCTTCCCTGAACCTAAGCGGTCACTTGGTAATCCCGTCACTCCGCATCAGAAAGCTTTTCCCTCTTTAGCAGAAACACGAGAATATTTCTGAGAAGGAATTAATTTTGCAGATGCTGTTGGAAGGGTGGCTCAAGGACTTAGCAGCGGGCGCAGACCTTGACCGCTCCTCGTTACCCGCATTTCTCCTGTTATTAGGACCAAGCCTGGGAGAGTTTTTAAAGGTCTGGATAAAGTTTGGGATTTGATCACGAAATTGATCTTACAATTTTATGAAGTTACTTAAGCCATAATCCGCACATTTCCTTTCCGCAAATGGAATTTGAGGGATTTAATAAATGAGGAATGATAGAATTAGGTAGGAGGGGGAAGTGATAAGAATTTGTAAGAAGGTTTTTGGGATATTAGATTTTTAAGGAGGATATAAGGAATAATCAAATCAAGGAAAATGAATTTATAACACGGCAGATATTATGGAGTTGTTTTATCGATGTATTGACCCAGAAGGGGCCTAGAAGTTTCAGAGGAAGACCACTCTACTTTGGAGCCAATAACTTGTAACGAGGGTGTATTTGAGCTTTTAAAAGGCTTGTCCCGAAAAAACAAGTATGCTTTCTTCCAAAAACAGCACCACTCCTGCCTATATATATTTTTTTGTTTGTTTCTACCTCGCCATATTCTGACAGCCATAATTTTTTCCAGTTGTCATTGATACGGCTAAATTAGGATATTTGGCATAACTTGCATTTTAATTTTGCATTCTTTTTCTGTGTTTCTTTTTCTGACATCCATGGAATGATACATTGAATATCTTGTATGCATAGGCAGTTTTGGTTATGATGATACTCGGTATTTTTTGCTTATATTAATGTATTTTACATGTTATGACTTTCTCTTAACAAATTCTGCTTCTGCAACAATAAACAATAACTTTACTAAACTTAGTTTAACTTTAAACTTTTTTGTAAGTGAGTTATATTACATAATTGTCTGTGCATGTGTCACGACTCTGTAGTCAGGTGTCATGGGATCATGGACACCTTTCCTGTCCCTAACGCTAGGGGCACCCTAGCTTGCCCTGCTCACCGGATTCCTTCTGATGGTGAAGACGCCAGGGCCGCGTACCTTGCCTTAGCTCCTGAATCTGCCCTCAGTCTGAACCCTTCCCCCATCCAGTGCACCCTTTATGCCTTCACACAATAAAAATGTCCCCTTTGTGGCACTATACAAAAATATTGAACCCTTTGTAGCCTCATGCAATAACTATGTTCCCCTTTGTTACCCCACACAATAATTATGTCTCCTTTGTGTCCCCATACAATGATGTCTCCCTTTCTTCCACCTTTCAATAAGGATGCACCCAATTGTGCTCTGTGTAATAATTATGCCCACCTTTGTTGCCACCTACAGTAATTATGCCACTCTTTGTGCCCCCATATACAGTACTTCTATAGGGTCGGCACCGGGTCCCTCAATGATAATGACGTTCTTTCACATTGGGATATCTAAAGTGGATGCAAAATGATCATCATCAGCCTGAGCGGTATTACAACCCTTCCAAACATCTGAATATATAGATTAACTACCCAGCGATTTCTATCTGTATCTGAAAATATTTAAGCCGGTCATCTGCTTTATGCTAAATACCAAAAGCCTTCTAGAGAAGCGACATCACTCCAGCACATGTGGGAACTTGGCACCATTCCTTATCCCACAAATATATTAATTCAGCATTTATCTTCTGTCTTCTCTGATTAAACCTGCATTAGCTGATGAATGAAATAAATACACCCCCATCACTGGCGGCTCCTCATAGAATGAGCTCAGTTATTGACGACTATGCAAAATTGGGGCAAAGGGTTGCAATAGAGGCATAAGGGTAAAAGTACATCATTATAGGTGTTTTCTAAAAATATTTGCCCCTTAATGCCCTTTTTGTTTTTCATGGACGTTCTTTCTGTCTAAAATTTCAGATACATAACAAGTTGATGTTGTTCCGAACTATTTGTGAAGGAAGACAGCCGAAAGGTCCAGGAAAGGCAATGTCATCTCAATACCTACAGGTACAGATTACTGACAGATGCACTCCCAAGGTAACAACTGGTATCAAGGAGTGCTCCAATCATGGCTGTCTAAGTAGGAAAAAAAAGGGGAAATGATCTCCAGCGTGAAGACTTGGGTAATTCCATGATTAAGACCCTTACGGGTCGAAACGCATTGGTTGCTGCTTGTACCTGGGACCCCATCTATGAGATGTTATTCCATGAATTTTATGTTTTTTTTTAATTATGTGATTCAATAAATTGGAATTTTACCCAAGTCTTCAAGCTGGAGATCATTTCCCCCCCTTTTTTTTCCTACTTGGACAACGCGTCTGGTCAAGGCTTCTCCGTGCGTACTTGGTAATCCTGCTGAGACTCACATCTTGCAAGTACTGCATTGAGAGTGGTAAGCTGAAATTTTTTTTCCCTTTACCCTTTTTTCCCTCATTTTCTAAATCATGGCTGTCTAACCCATCAGATGCCCAAATCAGTAATGGTCAGGGCAAGTGTAGGATAAACAAAGTCAGAGGGTCCCTTTGTTCACTCTCAGTTATTCCTGGTATGTAGCTATCTTCAATCAATTATCTGTGCCTCCATAGAGTAATAATGCCTCCTCTATGTCCATGTAGTAATGATGCCACCCTCTTTTCCTCCATATAGTACTAGTGCCAACCTATGTGTCTCTTTTTAGTAATAGTGGTGTGACAAGAAGGTTTTTGCAAGTATCACCAACTTTCATGGCGACATCAGGGTGTGTGGAATCCACAGATTCTTACACTCTTCCTTTTCACTTCATTGATAGCTATGATCAGCACTAGTTCCGTTAGATTTCTGGGTCGTGTTATAATACTACTATTTTGAGGTCTAGCTAGACACAGATTTTCAATGATGTTCAGATCAGGAGACTGTGTAATATCTTCAGCTTGCACCTTTTTTAGGTCGTCTATTGTGGATTTTGATGTGTGTTTAGAATCATTATCCATTTGCAGAAGCCATCCTCTTTTCAACTTCAGCTTTTTTACAGATGGTGTTATGTTTTCATCAAGAATTTGTTGAAATTTCATTGAATCCATTCTTCCTTCTACCCAAGAAATGTTCCCCGTGCCACTGGCTGCAACACAACCACAATGTATCATTGATCCACCCCATGCTTAATAGTTGGCGAGATGTTCTTTTCGTAAAGTTCTGTGCCCTTTTTTCTCCACACATACCTTTTATCATTGTGGCCAAAGAATTCTATTTTACCTCATTGGTCCACAGGACTTTTTTCTAAAATGCAACAGACTTGTTTAGATGTTCTTTTGCATACTGACGCTGAATTTTATGCTGAGGAATCAGGAGAGGTTTTCATCCGATGACTCTTCCATGAAGGCCATATTTCTACAGGTGTCTCTCAACAGTAGAAAAGTGCACAACAACTCCACAGTCTGCTAAATCTCTCTGAAGGTCTTTTGAAGTCAAGCGGGGGTTTTGATTTGCCTCTCTAGCAGTCCTACGAGCAGCTCTCACTGCTAGATGAGGCTGAGATTTTATAAAGCTGGTCAATTTGCATCACTTGGCCTTTCCTATCGATGATAGTGGACAAGTCATAACCCTATCAGGCTAATTAAGGTCTGAAACCTTAGTCAAAGTTATCTGAGGACACAAATCTCCTATGGTGTCCAAACATCGGCCCATTTTCTTTTTTGTAATTTTTCAAATGTAAAAAATAAAAAATATATATTTTTGCCTAAAATACAAAGGAATTGTGTCAACCTTAGGGCTTTTGGAGATCATGTCATATTCAACTTGCTTAACTATTCAAAATAACCATAATTTTCCCGCGGGGTGCCAAACTTTTACATGCCAGAGTCTGTCTATCTATCTATCTATCTATCTATCTATCTATCTATCTATCTATCTATCTATCTATCTATCTATCTATCTATCTATCTATCTATCTATCTATCTATCTATCTATCTATCTATCTATCTATCTATCTAATCTATCGATGAGCCGAAACGTTGCCCAGACATGTGGGTCTGAATAAAACCACTTTTTTTTCTACTACTAAAAATTTGGAGTGCTGCCTCTTTTGTTTTCTTTATCGATCAATCAATCTATCTACAGTGGCATGTAAAAGTTTGGGCAGCCCTGGTCAAAGAAGATGAAATAATCTCTAAAAGGCCCAAAGTTTAAGATAACACATACAAAAAGGAAATTGGGCTGATGCAAAAGTTTGGACACCCTTGGAGATTTGTGGGCTCAGATAACTTTGACCAAGACTTCAGATTTTAATTAACCTGTTAGGGTTATGGCTTGTTCACTATCATTGTTGGGAGAGGCCAGGTGATGCAAATTTCCCAGTTTTATAAAAACCCAGCCTCCTTTAACCATGTGCCAAAAATAGAAGCCATGGGTTCTTCTAAGTAGCTGCCTAGCACTCCGAAAATGAAAATGGCAAAGGCCCACAAAGCTGAAAGCAGGAAAAGGCTATAAGAAGATAGCAAAGCGTTTTCAAGTTGCCTTTTCCTCAGTTTGAAATGTAATTAAGAAATGGCAATTAACAAAGGAACGGTGGAGGTCAGGATAGCTGTCTACTATTGAGACAAACCTGCAGAAATATGGTCTTCAAAGAAGAGTCATCAGAAGAAAACCTCTCTTGCATCCTCATCATAAAATTCAGCATTAGAAGTATGCAAAAGAACATCTAAACAAACCTGATGAATTTTGGAAACAAGTCCTGTGCACTGATGAGGTTAACACAGAACTCTTTAGCCACAATGATCAAAGGTATGTGTACAAAGGGGTACAAAGGGTACAGAAATTCAGGAAAAGAACATCTCGCCAACCATTAAGCATGGAGGTAAATCAATCATGCTTTGGGGTTGTGGTGCAGCCAATGGCACAGGAAACATTTTATAGGTAGAGTTAAGAATGGATTCAATGAAATTTCAACAAATTCTTGATGAAAACATAACACTATCTGTAAAAAAGCTGAAGTTGAAAAGAGGATCGCTTCTATAAATGAATAATGATTCTAAACACACATCAAACTCCACAATAGATGACCTCAAAAGTTGCAAGCTGAAGGTTTTACAATGGCCCTCACAGTCCCCTGATCTGAATATCATTGAAAATCTGTGTCTAGACCTCAAAAGAACAGTGCATGCAAGACAACCCAGGATTCTCACAGAACTAGAAGAATTTTCCAAAGAATGAAAATGCCTCAAACTAGAACTGAAAGACTCTTGTCTGGCTATAAAAAGCGTTTACAAATTGTAATACTTGCAAAAGGGGGTGCTACTAGGTACTAACCATGTCGGGTGCTGAAACATTTGTGTTGGCCCATTTTCCTTTTTGTAATTTTGAAAATGTAAAAGATTAAAATATATTATTTTTTTATCTATCTATCTATCTAAATAGAAAACAATGAAGCAGCATAAAATGCCAAAAAAATGAATTTTTTTAAAAAAAACTCTCAATGCAAGTCTCCTGCAAAGACACGTGGATAGAAAAATGACTTAAATCCTTTAAATTAGTCATGAAACATTGAGTTAATTAGTTTACCCAACAGGCTGGATGGAATCAATAGAATGATGTGAGGCTAGACAATATATAGTCCAAAATCAATGCAAGTCAGTGTAGACTATTCTTATCAATGTCATGTGTAAATATACATCCATTCATTGAAACACACTCATAGTTAAATCACAATAGTAAGAAAAACAGCCAGCTGTGAGCTAGTGTTATTATTCTGGGAAGGGGCCAATATCCATAAAGGTTCCCAGCCTATTAATAACTGTTCACAGCTGTATGCCTGGCCTTTGCTGGTTACTAACCACTTTACGATCTTACATGTGTCCATATGTCCAGGTCGCCTGGTACCTAACAACCTTGGAAGTATGGATACGTCCTGGAGATTTTGCCCGTACAGAGGCTGTGCACATGCGATCGCCGCTGTCACAATCAGCTGACACCCGGCTCTCAATTGCAGGAATGGTGCCCGCACTGCTCCCAGCACTTTAACCCCCCTAAATGCATTTAGCGAACAGGCAGAGGGAAGAAAGCCCCTCTGCCCTTGGATTGGCGACCGCGCAACGTCATCACGGGGTCCCAATTATTGCCATGGTGACCTGATGTCGTCATGACGACATACAGATCACCAGTCACTAGCAAGTTGGTTAGATCATGCGCAGTGCATGATCTAACTAACTTGTGTCTGCAGCATTGACATGTTATAAGGCAGGGTTCCCCAACTCCAGTCCTCAAGGCCCACCAACAGGTCATGTTTTCAGGATTTCCTTTGTATTGCACAGGTGATGCAATTATCACCTAGGCAATACTAAGGAAATCCTGAAAACATGACCTGTTGGTGGGCCTTGAGGACTGGAGTTGGGGAACCCTGTTATAAGGTGTAGAGATGAGGGAACTTTTTCGGAAAGCGTTCGTCAATCTCAAATTCAGCATGAACATTGCACATTCGTATTTGTGTTTGGATTCCTGAGCTTTTTGCCTAAAAATCTGCAAAAGTCGGCCAAAGTTCGGTAAATGATTGAGTTCTTTAAGGGGTCTTTCAGATGTCAGTGTTTCCGGTAGCAGCACGGGCTGCAAAACGTCCCACACACGTGCACACTGATGACATCCGTGTTAAAGTTCTCATGCTCGCGGTGCTGTCAGAAAGGTGCTGCTGGGAGCTCACAGCCAATGAACTCTGTTACACTCACTGGCGTCAGTGTGAGCTCTGGGGGAAAAGTTGTAACGGCACTCATGCTGATGTCGGTGAGTTAAACTGAATTCATTAGCTGTGAATTCCCAGAACCTTGCAGACGGCACAGTGATTGTGACGAATATTGTTGTTTATTATTTTAATTCTGTTGCAGGAGACTTTGGATTCTGTGGACTGTCCAATGACGTGAGTATGGTTTAATTTAGATTCATTAATGGAGTTTTTGTCATTATTTCACTTAAAGGACTTTATTCTTGAGCGTGTGTTCTTTAATACACTATGACTATGGGGTTAGTAATGTGGGCGTCTTACAGACGCCTCTCTATTACTAACCTATGAGCTTGATGTCACTTGACAATACAAAGGTGACATCAACCCCCCAACTATCACCTCACTTGCCACCAAACCAGGGCAAGTGACAAGAGCAAGGCTAAGTTCCAGATTTGGTGCATCTTATTGATGCATCATTTCTGGGGCGGCTGAGAGGTGATGTTTTTAGTCAGAGTGGGGTTCAATATCCATGGCCCCTTCCTAGGCTACTAATATCTGGTCACAGCTGTCTGCCTAGCCTTTGCTGGTTATTAAATATAGGGGGACCCTATGTATTTTTTTTTCCATTTTAATAACCAGGAAAGGCTTAGTATACAGCTGTGAGCTGATATTAATAGCCTTTGTGAATATTGTTTCTTTCCCAAAATATTAACACGCATTAACACACATTTTTTTTCAATTACTTTTTTAATTGTCAACAGTTGTCACCTGTGTTCATAGCAGCTGTTACTCTTGCTTTGCAAGTGCCAGACCGATGAACGCCCTTGAGTCCGGCACTCGGCACTCCTGCATTCAACAGTCTGGCATTGGAGCTACCATGAGACCCGGCGGCTTGAACTCAGGTAACCTTTCAGTTTACCACTCGGAAATCTCATATGAAACATTGAGGGACATTTTAAGGTTACTGAAGCTTCCAGCTGCTGGAACACCTGAAAGCTGTGAACTAAGGTTACCTTGGGTGTGTATTTTACTGTACTAATTAATAAATAAAAAAATGGAGTGGGGTCCCCCACAATTTTTATAAACAGCTAAGGGAAAGCCGACAGCTGGTGACTGATGATAATATTCTAGTGAAAGAGATAATATTCATAAAGGTTCTCAGGCTATTAATATCAGCTCACAGCTGTATACTTAGCCTTTCCTAGTTATTAAAATTGGGGACCCCCCCAAAAAATGATCCTATAGTTATATTGTAAAATGAACACACGAGCCAGAATAAAGTCCTTTATTTGAATTTAAAACAAAACACACTTTTCCTTTTTGTTTTAAAAATAACAAATGCAGTTATACTCACCTAATGCCAATTCCATTGAAGCCCTCTTCTCCTGTAATAAAACAAAAATAAAAAAGCAACCATATCCCTAACCTGTTCGTCATTTTGTCCCACGCCATAATTCAAGTCTGGAGTCAAATAGTTTTTGACCTGGAAGGTGCCAAGATACGACCGTTCAGGCTGAGAACCACTGAGGAATTAGCATCTGAGAGCACAGCGGCAGTAATCAGTGGTGTCATCATCAAGGTTACCAATGGTCATTGAGGCTGCGTTTCCAGTTGGACCCCTGAACTGTGTGTGACTGCAGTCTCTGTCTGTGTGTGACAGCAGCCAAACATAAAAAATATATATAAATCTGCTATCACTATAGTTGCACCGACCCGAAGAATAAAGTCGTCTAATCACTTATAAAGCATGAGAAATGGCGTAAAAAATAAATAAAACCAATTCTTCCCCTGCTCTTGATTTGTTCATTCTGCCTCTCAAAGAGGTGCATATTTATCTTGCGCTCTACGCTGAGCTTTGCACTGTGCCTCAAAAGTAGTTTTCGACTACATGTAGGGTATTGGTGTACTCAGGAGAAATTGCACAACAAATTTTGGGGTCCATTTTTTCCTGCTATCCTTGTGAAAATAAAACATTGGGGCTAAAATAACATTTTTGTGAGAAAAATGGGATTTTTTTAATTTTCACGGCTCTATGTTATAAACTTCTGTGAAGCAGCTGGGGTTTCAAGGTGCTCACCACACATCTAAATACATTCCTTCAGGGGTCTAGCTTCCAAAATGGTGTCGCTTTTGCTTTTTTTTCCCACTGTTTAGGCACATCAAGTGCTCTCGGAAAGAGACATGACACCGGCAGACCATTCCATCAAAGTCTGTGTTCCAAAACATCACTCCTTTTCTCAGCCCCGCCGTGAGTCCAAACAGCAGCTTACCCCTTCATAAGGGGTATTGACATACTCAGGATAAATTACACAACAAATTGTATGGTGCAGTTTCTCCTTTTACCCTTGTAAAAATGCAAAATTTGGGGCTAAAAAACGTTTTTGTGAGGAAAATGTGATTTTTTAATTTTTACAGCTCATTGCTATAAAGTTCTGTGAAGCACCTGGGGGTTCAAGGTGCTCACCACACATCTAAATAAGTTTCCTGAGGTGTCTGGTTTCCAAAATGGGGTCACTTGTGGGAGGTTTCCACTGT
>VIAB01001035.1:67938-79921 GCA_009801035.1 Oophaga pumilio
CATTATCTATTTTTATTATTATGCAGCTTTTCTCAACCAAAGGAGCCCCAGTTACAGGTAGAACAGACCCCTGACATGGCAAATTTCACGGTCTCATGTAAATATATCATTGGGGTATGTTTACACGTAAAAATCTTGTTGCAGATTTTTCCTCAGCATATCTGCATTTGTTGCTGATTTGCCATAGATTTCACCTTTTACATTTCAAATTATTGAATGGATGAGTCTGATATGTGACTTGTATCAAAAAGGGACATGTCTTGTTTTTTTCTGTTTTGGGGACACACAAATACCACACAACATGCAACGATCACATGATCCACAAAAAAGGACACATCAAAAGTGCAACAAGCTATAACTTAGCAAAAAACATAAATTAACTGTGATTTATCACATCTTTGGGAAGCTGAGTTCAAATTCCCAAGTCACACCCAGTCCTGATTACTGCCACACCTGTTCTCAATCAAGAAATCACTTAAATAGGACATGCCTGACAAAGTGAAGTAGGCCAAAAGCTCCTCAAAAGCTAAACATAATGCTGCAATCCAAAGAAATTCTGGAACAAATGAGAAACAAAGTAATTGAGATCTATCACTCTGGTTATAAAGCCATTTCTAAAGCTTTAGGACTCCAGCGAACCACAGTAAGAGCCATTATCCACATATGGCGCAAACATTGAACACTGGTGAACCTTTCCAAGAGTCACCAGCCAACAAAAATTACACTAATATTGCAGCTATGATTCATCCAAAAGGTCAGAAAAGACCCCCCAACAACATCAAGTCCTCACTTTCCTCAGGTAAGGTCAGTGTTCATGACTACACCATTAGAATGAGACTGGGCAAAAATGGCCTGCATGGCAGAGTTCCAAGACAAAACCCACTGCTGGGGAATAAGAACATAAAGGCTCATCTCATTTTTGCCAGAAAACATCTTCATGATCCCCATGACTTTTGGGAGAATACTCTGTGGACAGACATGGTGTATGTCCCATTATATCAGGCGTAGAAGTAACACAGAATTTCAAAAAATTAACATCATACCAACAGTAAAATATGGTGGTAGTGCGATGATCTGGAGCTGTTTTGCTGCTTATGGACCTGGATGAATTGCTGTGGTAAATGGAACAATGAATTCTGCTGTGCACCAAAAAATCCTGAAGGAAAATGCCTGGCCATCTGTTCATGACCTCAAGCTGAAGTTGTCTTGGGTTATGCATCAGGACAATGATCCAAAACACACCAGCAAGTTCACCTCTGAATGGCTTAAGAAAACAAAATTAAGACTTTGGAGTGGCCTAGTCAAAGTCCTGACCTTAATCCAATTGAGATGCTGTGGCATGACCTTAAAAAGGCGATTCATGCTCAGAAACCCTCCAATGTGGCTGAATTACAACAATTCTGCGATGATAAGTGGGCCAAAATTCCTCCAGCGCATTGTAAAAGTCTGATTGCCAGTTATCGCAAATGCTTGATTGCATTGTTGCACCTAAGGGCGGCCCAACCAGTTATTAGGTTTAGGGGGTAATCACTTTTTGACACAGGGCCCTGTAGGTTTGGATTTCTTTTTTCCTTAATAATCAAGACATTCATTTAAAAACTGCATTTTGTGATTACTTGTGCTATATTTGTCTAATACTTACATTTGTTTGGTGATCTGAAACATTTAAGTGTGACAAACATGCAAAAGAATAGGAAATCAGGACGGGGGCAAACACTTTTTCACACAACTGTATATGTACATATACATAAACGTATGTATATATGAACTGTGCACTACGCTGCAGCCAGAACAGACCATTTTCCTGCACTGACACTAGGTGTCAGCCAGACATCTATTCAAGCCTGCGAGGACAGAGAATGGCGAGAGCGTATGGATATTCTCAAGTGAAACTCGTTCAACAGTGATCATACAATGTGCGCAACAACTTCTACTATTAACTCCTTCTGTGATATCTATTTATCTGTCCGTCTATCTATCCATATGTTCATCTGTCCAACTATCTCAATAAATGCACAGATACATGGATGCATGTCTGTAGATAAATGGGTAGAAGAAAGATCTAGGTAGATATTAGCTAGCTTAGATAGATAAAGGAGAATGATGATGATAGATACATAGATTAGATTAGTAGATAGATGTGAAAGAAATGTGAAAGAAAGAAGGAGAAAAAGATATTCAAAACTTTGTTCTTCATAGGGTCTATAAAACACTAATAACCTCTAATAAATAGATAACAGATAGATAGATGATTGATAGATAATAGATGGATAAGTAGATAGAAGAGATATATATCAAAGATATTTTAAATATAAGATAGAGAGAAAAGAAAAAAAAAGAAAAAGAAAGTATTATTAAGTAGAGATAGATAGATCGATAGATAGATGGTAGATAGATAGATAATAGAGAGATAATAGAGAAAGAGATAATAGATAGATGATAGATAATAGATAGATATGAGATAGATAGAAGGATAGATATATAGGTAATAGATATATGATATATAGATAGATAATAGATAGATAATAGATATAGATTTAGATGATAGATAATAGATAGATAGACCAACCATTCCCATTTTGTTTAGGTGTATCCATGTAAATGGCCCACACTGTAAATAGATATTAGACAGATAGATAATAGATAGATAGATAGATAATAGATAGATAGATGTTAGATAGATAGATAGATAGATAGATAGATAGATAGATAGATAATAGATAGATAGATTTGAAGATGTGAGAACCCAGTTTATCTATGGAATATTCTCTGCATTTAGTCAGTAATTTAGCCCTTTAACAAATATTTACCTGTTTGTTTCCGCACTTTGCTGTGGTCCCGAATCACTGAACGAGACTTTCAGGCAAAGATTTATGGGCGATAGATGTAAATGAGCTCTGCTACAGGTGAGATTATGTTCCCTACTGTAAAATTCAGTATTTTAAGCCACAAAGAAACAATTAATGTTCGGAGTGCGGGAGAACATCCGTCGTTACATGCAGGCACTTGTGAACCAGACTGTAATAGCTCAACACAAATTATCAGCAATAAACTTTCCCATTCTCCCCTGGACCTTTCCTGGCAGTTTCCTGCTCTCCCCTGGAGCATTCCCAGGCCAGGGATGGCCACGTGTCACCCTACTGGGTTAATTAATGGCTTACCCATATACCCAAGTGCTGACATGAAGCAGAGACACCTTCAGAACTCGGAGCTATTGGTATACTCTGTGTCTCGGTGTAGGGTCACACAAGTGTTCTCTCCGATTATTGTAGTCACAGTTTGATCACAGTTTGAACAGAGTGGCACCATTTTTTATCGGAGGTGGAGAGAAAAAAACTAAGTCCTCTTCTCTCCAGCACATGGCGCGGACTGGCACAGGTGATGCAGCCAGTGATGTAATTGCACTGCCTGACCTGGGACGCTGACGTCTTGTAGGCTGACGACCATTAATCTGCGGCTTATGGGACAGAGAATGGTGCAGACATAGACTCTCTGCTCAACAATAGGATCCATCTGTGTTGGCTTCATGTTCAAGTGGCGGTCGGAGACCCGAGGCACTTGGCCAGATGTGCTACTCTAGCATTGCCTACTGCTACTTTCTTATTTTTTGGGGGGGAAAATTTTGCACTATTAAGAATTTTGTGCCGAGGTCAAACAACCCTATGGCCAACACCACGTGCTGCGTCACTGCTCTGTCACAAATGAAGCTTTGGAGTTCACCCTGAGGCACCGTGCCTTACATCACCTATAGCCATACCCTTTCCTATGTACTAAATGTTACCTCTTGGAGCCTGAGAGAAACCATTTTGAAATACAGTGAAATCGGCTAGGGTTGATTTCGGGTGTATTCGCACACTGCTGTTCAATCATCGTCTGTGCAGTTTCTGATATGAGATCGGGGCAAAAATCATGATTCTATATCACAATCCATTCTTGTCTGTGCACCATAGAGGAGTCTGTGTGCTGACATATGCCCAGGGCATATACTGGCTCATTATTCTGTATGGA
This sequence comes from Oophaga pumilio, assembly GCA_009801035.1. Classification (NCBI taxonomy): domain Eukaryota; kingdom Metazoa; phylum Chordata; class Amphibia; order Anura; family Dendrobatidae; genus Oophaga; species Oophaga pumilio. The sequence goes on from VIAB01001035.1 coordinate 71,947, forward strand.
GCAATATATGGGGCCTAATATTCAGTATGGAGAACTATGTGGTGCCCATAGTACTATATGGAGCAATATATGGAGCTCATTATTCTGGATGGAGCAATATATGGAGCTCATTATTCTGCCTGGAGCACTTTGTGGTGCTCATAATACTGTATGGAGCAATATATGTGGCTCATTATACTGTGTGGAGCAATATATGGGGCTCATTATACTGTGTGGAGCAATATAAGTAAAAAAAATAATTAAATGAGTGAATTTACCCTTTTTACTCCAAAATGAATATATATACATATATATGCTCTCATATAACTTTAAACAATGCAGAATCATATGGGAAATAATGACTCATTTGGTCCTTGAACTTCCTCTTAAGTCTAATACGGTTCGTTAAAGTAAATCAAAATGAATCCAAATATCTCCCCAGCTGAGATTACATCTAAAAAAAAATCCCCCAAACAAATAAATATAAAAGTAACTGCTGAGTAATGTCCCGGGAAGGGTGTGTAGTAATGTAGGAAGAATGTGCTGCGCGGAGCTAAACCCTTCCTAATAGTGACATACAGGGACCAAACGCACCCACCTAGAAAATGGCATCACATGAGCTCACTTACAAAAATACAGAGTAGATCCTTCTAGACCCGGTGAATAGGGAGAAGCTTCTGACATAATACAATCGCTGTGTCAGGAGTCCGCACAACAATGGTGAGCTAATACAGTTTTATGGCTTTTCAATATTTTAGAAGAGCCACAAGTGCTCTGCAGATTTTCTTTACAATTCCACTCGTTGGCGTACATGAAGGCATTCACAGCTTTATCATGAAAATGCCAGGGAGGAAATCTCTCTAAAATAAATGTGCAAAATAAGAAATCTCTTTAGTAACAGTAAGTACAGAATATCAGACCAAGGGTGCATGTACGACAAAAAGTCTAAAAAACAGCATAAAGTGATAAAAAGCATAAAAGAATACAAGCCTGTAAATGCATGTGTAATTACTGGGGCAGTCTCAGTGCAGTGGCGCCTGGTACTTGCAGTATATGGGTCAATTTCATGAAAAGCCATTCAAAGGCTTTTATCCACAACTGGTCAGTTTTTTTAAAAAAAACCCCATAGAATTCTGAAGATTTGTTTTTGATTATCTCTACTGAGTATCTATATGGAAATTATGAAGAAGAGACATGCAGTAAGAGACAGCTTGTTAAGAACTCACCTGGTGAGATGGATTTTCTAAGCAATACTGTAGGTCATGATAGATGAGCAACACGGACCAAAGGCAATGATAGCAGATGACCAGGATGGAAGAGTATAGAGTTCGGCTGAGATACAAGCCGAGCAGGTAGCACAGATGAAGCAGAGCTGGGTATGTGAATGGGAACAGTTACTTATACAGAAACTTGTACATACCAGCAGATATAATATGAGTAAATATAGTCTGGGATCTAACAGCAGAGAAATGGTTAATAGCAGTTTGCACACTTAGACTTGAGCAAGAAAATGGCTTACCGTGGGACAACAGTGTAACTTGGGCCAACTAAAAGTACTCTGGAAAAGATGCATTAACTTGATTGCAGAGGCCATGTGGGAACAGGACCAAAAACAATTGTGAGAAATTGTTAACTTGCTGAGAGTTTGATGTGGGGGAAACTAAGTAAACTGGACTGAGCTTAGAAATAACTCTGGCTGTAGCATGGAAGCCAGGAGAAGCAAAAGAGATGACAGACAACTTGCATGAGTTGAACCAAAATAAGAAGCAGTAAACTCTTGAATAACTGAAGGCTATACTGAGGGCACAATTATTAGGCAAGTGAGTATTTTGATCATACAATCATTTTCATGCATAATTTAAAGTTGTGTAAACTTGAATGCTTATTAGATGAAGCATATTAGGTGATTTGTATTTGTGTAATCATGGGTCTGTTTCCTAAGGATACCACTCCCTTTATCAAGGATTGCAGAATTATTAGGCAACTTGTTTTCTTCAAGGAAAATGGTCCAAAAAAGATTTAACTGACTGAACAGTCACAAATTGTTACAAGTGTTACAGGGGGATGCAGGGAACTTGCTAACATAGCCAAAAGTTTTGTTGCAAATAGTCAACGGGGTCACAAAAACGTGTTGAGAAACAAAATGGATGACATTACCTGCCAATGATTTAAGAAGAATCAAACGTGAAGTGACCAAGAAGCCATTATCCTACAATGCTGTCATATTCCATAACTGCAAGCTACCTGGTGGCCTAGAAGTGCAAGGTGTTCAGTGCTTAGAGACACGGCCGAGGTAAGGAGCTGAAACCTGACCACTACTGAGTAAGACACAGAAGTACAAAGTGTTCATTGCTCAAAGACACGACTGAGGTAAGGGAGGCTGAAACCCAACCACTATTGACCAAGACACAGAAAGACTGAGCTAAGAAATATCTTAAGACAGATTACTCAAAGGTTTTATGGACTGATGAGATGAGAGTGACTTGACGGAGCGGATGGATGGACCCATGGCTGGATTAGTAAAGGGCACAGACCTCCTCTTCCACTTAGATGCCAGCAAGGTGGAGGTGGTCACTGTTATGGGCTGGGAATATTAAAGATGAGCTGGTTGGACCTTTTCGGGTTGAAGATGAACTCAAAATCAACTCCCAAACCTTCAGACAGTTTTTAGAAGACACTTAATTCCAGCAGTGATACAGGAAAAAGCCTGCGTCTTTCAAGAGCCATAATTCTTCTGCAGGACAAGGCTCCATCACAGCATCGAAGTCTCCAGTGCTTGGTGCCAGTAAAGGCCTTAAAGTTGAAAGAATAAAGACCCGGCCCTTTCCTCACCAGACCTAAACCCTACTGAGAACTTGTGGGACCTTCTTTCACAGTAGATTTACGGTGAAGGAGAACAGTCACCTCTCTGATCAATGTCTGGGGTTGCTTTGGTTGGTGCTGCCGAAAAAGAAACTGACAGTCTCCATGGATGGAGCGTAGGGCTGTTATTGAGAAGAAGGGCAGCTGTACTACTATATTGGTTGCTGATTTATAGTTTTGAAATTAATTTTGTACATTTTGAAGTGTTTAGTTCTTATTTTCACTGTAACAGATGAAAATAAACAATTGAGATGTAAATTTTAAATTTTTCGATTAGTTGTCCAATAAGTCTGGAAACATAGATATTCTCCAAAGAAAGACAAAATCACACTGCTACTTTGTGAAATTAACCGACAGCTCTGTAGATGTTCAATAATAAAAATAATCTTCAAAAATGCAAATTGCTAATAATTGCGTGCACAGTTTAATGATGTGGTTGCATCCTGGTTTCTCCTTAAGCTTTTATGGAAGGCCAGAAGTGGATCCCATGGAGGGGAAAAACATATAGGTAAAGTTTAGAGTGATAACTGATGTGACTTACATCGCAATTAATGAATAACAAGTTTCGAGTATAAGAAGTGTCTACTATGGAGGTTACTGTTACATTAGAAAACTGCACGATACAAAGAACATTCTCAAAAAGTTTTTTATAATATAAAAAATGTGCAATATCAATAAAAAAATTGAAAAAAAAACCTGACATCACTAAATCATAAGCTGATCATCTATAACTAGATATTTTATATATGTAAAAAAAAAGAAAGCAAAACTACATTGCCACTTATTTTCTTTTGACAAATTAGAAATAAAGGAAATAGAAAGTCTATTTTTCTTTCTGTCCAATTTACCAATAATTGCAAAAAAAACCTTCAGCTTATTAGAGAGGTTTAGAAAACTAATTTTTGTTTACCCTATTAGGAAATTTGGTGCTCAAAGTATGAAGAACATTTGCAAACAGTATCCATTGCCTCCATGCAATTATACAGAGAACACATTGAATGGCTAATGTGTAATTGCACATGTACAGTAGAAGCAATGAACAGCCTCTGGCCCTATCTTTTGTATTGAAGCATCTAATGAGTATGTGCAAAGTTCATTGCGAAGGAAGAGAGAGGATGGTCAGCTGAGACATCGCCTATTGTGATCCGTGGATCCTGTGTTAGCTGTTTTTAGACATATTACCTGTCATTGCAATCCTGTCTGTGATGATAATGAGGCTTCTGAAAAGTCTTCTGTAAAGAACAGGGAATATATGTATAACATATCCCCAGGACAAGTGTGAAAATTGCAAGATTTCATTTTAAGACAAAAATGATTTAAATAATAGGTAAGTAATTTTCTAATGATTTATTCCCTTTAAGGGCTTAAAATGGGAACTCCAGCTTTAATGGAACGACATCCTTCATTAGATAAAGCCATGAAGAAAGGAGTCCCTCCAACGTTCCGATCTTTGGAGGCTGATCACACTCCATCCGTCTCCCATTTGCTGGGTCCTGTCTTCAGATCATTGCTATGCACAAAGCTTCTAGAAGATTTGTCAGAAGACTTATAAATCTGAACATACAGGTCCTAATCCCACTGACCTTCACCTATTAACAAGTGAGAGGATGGTGTTGATTAGGAAGGACACACTGCGCTGTTGGAGCGGGTGGGCTATGGGTTGGAGGTCCTTGGAGAATGTTCCTCTCCTCGTTGTGTAATTGTATATCACCTAGAGCCATGGATCTGACAACACCACATGTGAACTTCATCTGTGTTTGCAAATAACTCTACATTGCAGTTGTTTCAGTTTTAACAAACTAAATGCAAACAGATGGCGCTAAGTGCTTCATTATTATTTGGCAGAAATATGCTCTCTACTTAACAGGTCTCATGAAGGCAGCGGATGGTGCAGAAGACGTCTATGAGGTCACCGTGAGGAAGGTGAAAGCTTGTTATCAGGGTAACAAAGCCGCGGAAAGATGAAATATCAGCAAATACCTGTAGGACATTTACATCAGATATGAGCAGTAATTGGCCTGATCTGTGTAATCACGTATGAAGAATATATCTATCAATCTATCTATTTAATATATGTCCTTCTGATCTATCTATTGGTCTGTCTGAGAGTGGACACTAGCATGCGATCTATGTATCTATCTATTGGTCTGTCTTTCAGTATCAGCCAATCTATTTCATATCTGTCTATCTACGTATCTAATACATTTCTTTTATCTATTTATTGTCTATCTATATCTATCTATCTATCAATCTATCTATCATCTATCTATTATCTGTCGATCAATTAAACCTATTATCTATCTATCTATCTATCTATCTATCTATCTATCATCTATCTATTATCTGTCTATCAATTAAACCTATTATCTATCTATCTATCTATCTATCTATCTATCTATCTATCTATCTGTCATCTATCTATTTTCTATCTATCTCATATCTATTGGTCTCTCTCTCTATATTGTCTACATATCTCATATACAGTATATATCTATCTATCTGTCTATCTATCTTTATCTCGATCGACAGTGTACACTAGCATATGATATATGTATCTATCGTGGATATTTAGAAGGGAAGGAATGACGAGCCAATTAAAGATGACCAAATAGATTATAATAATTAATATTATGGTGATGCATGTGCAGCGTATAAAGACATATAATAGTTGTGAGTCATACGCAAAGCAAAAGAATTGTCAACGGATCTATGGGAAAAGGTAGTTTAACTGTATAAAACAGGAAAGGGATACAAAAAGATATCCAAGGAATTGATAATGCCAGTCAGCAGCGTTCAGACTGTGATTAACAAATGAAAAATCAGGGGCGCTGTAAAAACAAAACCACGGTCGGGTAGATCACAAAAATTTTGTCCACTACTGCCAGGATAATTGTTCGGGATGCAAAGAAAAACCCACAATTAATATCAGCTGAAATACTGGACTCTCGGAAAACTAGCGGTGTGGCTGTTTCAAGATACACACACTTTCAGAGGCGCTTAAAGAAAAATGAGCTGCATGGTCGAGTCACCAGAAGAAAGCCATTACTGCGTAAATGCCACAAAGTATCTCACCTACGATATGCAAAACAGCACAGAGACAAGCCTCAAAACTTCTGGAATGAGGTAATTTGACATGGTGAGATCAAAATTTAACTTTTTGGCCACAACCATAAATGTTACATTTGGAGAGAGGTCAGCAAGACCTATGATGAAAGTAACACCATTCCTACTGTAAAGCACAGAGGTGGATCGCTGATGTTTTGGGGATGTGTGAGCTACAAAGGCACAGGAAACTTGGTCAAAATTGTAGGAAAGATGAATGCAGCACGATATCATCAAATACTGGAGGCAAATTTGCAATCATCAGCCCGGAAGCTGCGCTTGGGACGTACTTGGACGTTCCAACATGACAACGATCCAAACAAAAGGTCAAGTTGACCTATCATTGGCTACAGCAGAACATAGTGAAGGTTCTGGAGTGGCCATCTCAGTCTCCTGACCTCAATATCATTGAGCCACACTGGGGAAAGCTCAAGCGCGCAGTTCATGGTAGACAGCCCAGGAATTTACAGGAACTGGAGGCTTTTTGCCAAGAAGAGTGGGCAGCTTTACCATCTGAGAAAATAAAGAACCTTATCCACAACTACCACAAAAGACTTCAAGCTGTCATTGATGTTAGAGGGGGCAATACACGATATTAAGAAATGGGGTATGTGAGCTTTTGATCAGGGTCATTTGGATGTTTTGGGTTGTCATTATGATTTAAAGAGAGAAAACACAGTAGTATGACAATAAATTACTTCACCCAACCACTAACCATGAGTGGAGAAAAAGTTTTGGTGTTATCATTCATATTATCTGAAAAAAGGCCAAGAAAAAATTCTGCCAGGGTATGTAAATTTTTGAGCACAACTATATTCTACAGAACTCTCTCCTCCATGAGTCTTATATTCTATACAAATTTCTCCTTTGTGAGTATCATATTCTACACGACTTTCTCCATGAGTCTCATATTCTACACAACTCTTTCCTTCGTTAGTCTTATATGCTACACAACTTTCTTTATGAATCTCATATTCTTACAACTCTCTCCTCCATGAGTCTCATATTATACACAGCTTTCTCCTTCATGTCCCATATTCTACACAATTTTATCCTCCATGAATTGCACTTCCACATTCTATGTAAGTTTTGATTAGCTGAAGTGGCCATAGTAAAGACTGAAACATTGCTATTCAAAAACTCTGCCAACTCCCATTTATTTATTATCAGCACAGCAATTATCAGATATTTTACATATGCAGTTAATGATATTTTCTATTTGCCTATCAGTTATTTTGTCCTTCTTCCTTCAGGAGGCCACTAGAAGATAGATATCTAAGTGCAGATAGATATGAAGGAGACCTACATGTACAGTAGATGCTTAATGTGCAAAGCCTTAGAGATGCATTCACGCCATTCACATTTATATATTTTATTAAAAGTTTCTTTTGTCTCTTAAGATTTCCTTTCATCATGAGAAAACATTAGCATATAATGAAGCTCAAAACTTCATACCAGAGACTAGAAAAAAGCAGGGTCACGGGTATGAAGATTTCTGCAAGTCACTATAGACAATGTTTCACTGAAATATAAGGTACTTGTAGAGAGAGGCAGATGTTCTGTACTAGACTGTAGAAGCTTCTCGGCACTTGAGGAAACAATTGTGTCTGCTGTAAGAAAAGAGTATAACTGACTATTGAAGTGTATATCTAGCAAACATACTCAGACGGTATATAAAATTAACTTTTTTGCTTGTTTTCTATGTCTTTTTTTAATATTTTTTTAAATATTTTCATTTTAGCATTTTTTTCCTCATTTTTGTTCAGAAGTTATATGGATCCGGATCCATATTGTTGGTGATGTCTCATAAATACAATCTTGGTCCATATGCATTTATTATGTCTATATGCCATACGCCTTTCCACGATCACCCGCCTGTAATATGAAAGAGGTTGGTGCTGATTTAATCACTTAAAAGGGTTTTCCTGCCTTAAGAAATTTCCTAACATTACATTGCTAAAGGGTTTTTTTCTGAGCTATTCACCTAATTAATAGAAAACATGATCTATGACCAAATCATTTGAACACACAT
>VIAB01001035.1:86974-101855 GCA_009801035.1 Oophaga pumilio
ATATATGAATCTTGGCGCTTTACTCCTAGTCTTTCTGTTTCGTTCACCTAATTAATAGGACAGATCAGGTACATGATACACACCGTTTGTGCCAGCAATGCAGATGTGAGAAGTACTGGAGAAACTCTTTAATTAGTGGTAATGCTTTCTGGGATTTCACTCACTCCCAATTTTTTTATTTATTCTTTTTCCCTTTCGGGATCCTAAAAAGCGTTTATGTTTCTTACAGGGTAGAAACTGCTAAAAAAAAGTTTCAACCACATTATGGCGAGTGCCAGTTGCTTCCTATGGTCTTGCTTCTGTGATGATGATGTGTTTTCAGCACAACATCATGAGCACTGCAGACAATCACTGGCCATGACCTGACTATAAATTACAAGTGACTTAAGCAGTTATTTTTTGGAGCAAAAAGTAGCTGTCTGACATCTACTGTCTCTGACCAACTTACAGTCGTTCTTATGGGGTTATTTTTTAGCACCCAGTGTCTCAATGAGCCTTTCTTCTCTCAGCTTTCCCAGGAGTCAATCATGGTTAGAACCTTCTTTGCTGTTCCTTCCCTCTCTCTGTATAGATACTCGATTGAACTCATACGTGTACATAGTAAGGGTGTCTTTACACGGAACAAGTATCATGAAAGATTGTACCAAGGAACACTCATTTCCCAGTTATTGACCAGTGTAAACAGGTTGCCAATCATCCAACAAACTGCAAAACGCTATTTACTGGGAGAAATAATTTTAACTTGTTCTCAGCAGTACATTGTCCTGTCTAAACCTGTCATGTGCTATCAAGAACAATGATAATGGATTGGATATGGAACCACTGTGCCGGAGCCCAAGGAAGACCTGAAGGGGCATGACTACAGGACAGGACAAATGGGAGCAAGACACCTCTCGTGACAACTTCAACCCAAACAGAGTGCTTATCCAGACTTCCAATCCAGAACAGGTTATTTTCTTTGCAGCCATGGGAGACCTAGAAGCAGAGGATAGACCAGACAATACATAGAGATAAATCTCAGAATGTAGGATCCCCACCTGAAGCTCCATTGTCTCCATTATGAACTGGATGGTCTCGGGAAAAGGCTGAAGAAATCACCAATGGATTCAGAAGACAGGATCAGGATTTTATACCGTTCGACGACAGCCTCTAGAACAAAATTGCCCCCGAGTCCAGGTGGGTCAGTTCAAGAAAAGACCTTTGGCAGTAGGAGACCGATACAGTAAGGGTCAACGATGTAGAGGAAGGAATTTTGTCCAAGGTAGCCTCTCCTACCGACCCTAGGCAATGGGGTCTCTCAGGTCAGGATCGGATAGTGTTCAGGTTTTTTTTGTCTTTTGAATGTTAGCTTACTGACCGATCACTCCGCCCCCACCAGGTGGTGATTTTAATTACAGCAGGTCCCTACAATACCCATAAATGCAGGCATTACTGACAGAGGTGCCACATTCACCCAGAAATTCAGATATCAGCCTAATAGAGATATGTTCACATTAGGTCAGGGACTCACCAGACTTGAGACCACCTTGACGATGGTTGGTGGGCTTTTAATGTTTGGCCAAATGTTTATACTAAGCGTCTCAAATTTTTCCTTATACTCCAAAGCCATATTGCTATTCAAAATTTCATGTATTCTATGTTGTCATGCTTTAGTATGATAGAGTGCAGCCTTTTCTCGTATGTTTTACATGGGGGTAGCTCCCCTTGGTTTGCACCTAGTTCACATTAGTCTGGATGTGCCAGTCAGGTTTTTTTTTATCACCACAAATAAGTTTGTGTTACTCTATTGGCCATTGTTAATGTCAAACAAGTCTCCTTGAGAAAGTATGGAGTCCTTTGCAAGATTTGCCGAATGGTAAGGATAGACCCATTTGTTTACCTCTGCATCCGCCACCCAAGAACTGAAGACCTTAAACCCTTTTTCCATCCCAAAATGTAGTAGTGAAATAGTTGCAGAAACAGGCTAGCTCAGGTCTTTCCGTAGACACATGTGCACCCACCTCATCACATCAGTGACACACCTAGGGGATACCAGAGGGTTCTCTCTCATTTTGTTGGGATCCTAGAGGTGGCACCGTAACATATCAAACAGTCATGGCATTTTGTGAAAAACACCTTTAACAAGCAATGCTGGAAATTTCAGATGAAGGATGATCTGTTTGAAGGAGGAAGTGTATAATTGCATGAGAAGAAAGGTAAGACTTAGCGCTGTAGCATTTTTATTGTGGGCTGATAATCTGCAAAGTGTTTGTTCTACTCATTGGGAATCTGTTTCACCAAGAATGTCTGAAAAAGGAACTAAATAAAAGGAACTTCTTCCCAGCCCTGCAGTTCTCCTTTTACCACATAATTACTTTATTGTCCTATAATAAGTGCTTACGGCAATGGGTTCTCCTATGTAAGACACAATGAATACATACCCTTCATATAAATTATAATATCCATCCTTGCTTGGGCGGCCACCAGTGACTGTGCATTATATGGACATTGAGGTCGATTACTTCACAGGGTGGAAGAAGTTGTCATATCACAATGACTCCTCCACCAATTAGCAGCGGGGCTCTCTTTTTTGACCTGGTGTCAGAGACTTTACTTTTCCATGGTCATTGACAATCATTTGCGAAGGTATTCATCCCCTTAATAAATCAACGTATCTTTATCTAAATCATGTCTGAAGTCAACTACCTCAGAATATGCCCAAATCCAACTCCTCAATTAAAGCCTAATCTTAACCAGCTCAGATCACGTTCAATCTCCATCACCTCAAATCATGTCCAATCTCAACCAGCTCAGATCATGTCCAATCTTAATTAGCTCATTTTAAGTCCAATATCAACCATATCTGATCATTTCCAGATCTCAACCAGCTCAGATCATGCCCAATCTCAATTAGTTCATATTATGTCCAATCTCAACCACCTCTGATCATTTCCAGATCTCAACCAGCTCAGATTATGGCCAATTTAAACCCTCTCAGATCATATTTAATCTCAGCCACCTCATATTAAGGCCAACCATGTTAGATCATGTCCGATAACTACCACCTTATAATATGCACAATCTCAACCTCCTCAGATAATGCCTATTCTTAACCAGCTCATGTCAACTCCAAACTCAAACAGTTCATATCATGTCCAATTTCAACCAGCTCAGTTTATGGCCAATTTCAACCCACTCAGATGATGGCTAACCTTAACCACCTCAGAATATACCCAATCTCGATCACTTTAGGTTTTGCCCAATTTCAAGTACTGTACCTCAGATTATATCCAATTTCAACCACTTCAGATTATATTTCATCTCAATCGCCCCAGATCATATCTAATTGTACCAAGAGAAAGTAGAGGGCACCATAATAAATAAGGTCAGGATCTACTTATCACATACCAAATAAGAATAAAAAAGAAATGGCAGGCACGGTACTGCATAAGGAATGAGTCTCTGACTGTGGAGCCCATATGACTAAAGCTAATAAAATACTGTCAGTTCCCAATTCCCTCCTCGCACCTCTCCCCTTGGTGATGCACTAATTGGGATGCCCAGCCGTCCAATGGTTCTTAAAGGGGAAGGGTCCTACGGCCACACCTACAGGGGTTAAATTCAGGTGTCTGGGTCAGTAACTTCCTTTTTCCTCCGGAGGACACCTGGAAGCCAATCACTGATGCTCTTAATCAGCGCCTCCATTTCACCGGCTACCTGTCAGGTTTATGGTAAGGCTTGGGAGGAGTGGTGCTCATTAATTCATGGTAGGCCAGTCGATAAGTGCGACCGAGCAAGAGGCGTGGTGACAGCAAAATTTTTGGTTCGGCTGAGGGAAAGAGGGGCGTTGGGTACGTCAGCGCAATGGAAATTATCGGGATTAGCCTTTTTCTTTCAACTAATGGGGTGGGCCGATGTAACAAATCTCTTTTTCATCAAGCAAGCCATTAAAGGCTGGAAAAGGCTTCAACCGAGTCAAGAATGTCGTCGCCCTATTTCATTAAGACTATTGCATGACATTATTTCAATATCCCCATCGGTATGCAAATCACAATACAAGGCGATTCTCATATCTGCAGCTTTCGCTATTGCTTTTTTTGGTGCACTGAGCATTAGCTAGCTGTTGCCGCGGTAAAAAAAATGCATTGGAAGGCGGATTAATTAACGAGGACATAGTCATATGCAGCGACGCTCTGCGCATTCAACTGCGAAAATTCAAATGCGATCCCACCGGGAGGGGCACGTGGGTACTGATTAACTCATCAGATGGCCCAGTATGCCCATTAAAAATAGTCAAATGCTTTGCGGTAACAAGACACGAAAGCAGATTTTTTTCTCTCTCATACAGACGGGTTCCCTCTTACCAAGTGTGAATTTCAGGCAATTTTCGCGTTATGCTTAGAAAAAAACGGCGTTAATCCGAAGGAATACGGGACACATTCTTTCCGAATCAGGGCAGCTACCGAAGCAGCTAGGGCAGGAGTATCGGAAGCCGAGGTGCAGAGAATGGGTCAATGGAAATCCGCATGCTTCGCCAGATACATAAGACCTGATTTGCTGAATTAACACATGTTATCTCTTACAGGAGTAGAAGTTTGGGTTTTAGGACATTCATATGTCTATTGGGCGGCAAAAAGGGCTGAGCTGCGGCCTGGAGGAAAAAATCTAGGCTTCCCGGGTCTAGAAGTCAACTGGAGAGGTATCAAAGGCCTCCAATGGCAGCAGGTGTTCCAGGAGATAATTAACATCTTCAGGAACGCCCGGTGATAATAGTGATGCACATTGGTGGCAATGATCTCGGCAAGCGCAAAATGGCTGATCTTTATAAATGGATGACAATAGATATCGAACGTTTATCCTGTTTATTCACGCATTTGGTATTGGTTTGGTCAGAGATGATACCACGAGCGGTTTGGTATGGAGCAAGAGATGTAAAAGCCATAGAGCACGCAAGGAGGAAGTTCAATGTGCGGATGGCAAAATTCGTGAGGCGAAAATATGGTATTGTGGTTCGTCACCACCAACTGGAAGGATATAACACAGCATTATTAAGACTGGACGGAGTTCACCTTACGGACATTGGCCTCGACATATTTTTGTGCGGCTTGCAGGACGGAGTCGAACAGGCCCTAATGTTGATGGGGGGGGTCGTAGTCCTTTGTAGGTCATACACAGGATCCTCCATGGTGGAAGAAGTGGAGGAGGGCAAAGGTTCATAACTGCTCGTTGGCCAACTTGCCTGTCGATCGCGGACAGGATCTCGGCTATGAACTGCCCGTTATGAAATGCAATTGCTTTTCTCTGCTTATGTAATTAATAAACTGTGTCCGACCTGTTCAACACACTTAGGCCTGGCTGTGGTTTCATTACGGGTTTTGGTGGGAGGGGGGTAGGCACTGTTTAAGACACACAGGTCTCCACAGTCACACAAAGACCGATAGTATGCAATGACGAGGATTACCTAACTGTAATTTATATGTACTGTATAGCACTTCATTTATCGAACACCTTAGTTGAAATTTCTTTGGGGGCTTTAAACATTGACCCTTGCCTTTTTGGCATTAATTGGTATTATTACACATTTTCTAATATTATAGCATCTATATATTTTTTTGGTCCCTAATGTACCATTTTACAGACAGGTGTATTAGACCCCAATACTACAGTGTTGTGGTGCAATATATTACTATGGCCATTTGTGCTTTTTAAGCGTTTTTAAATGTCTTTGTTGTGACTTGTGTCAATAAATATTTATTACAGTTAGGTGATCCTTGTCATTGTATACTTTCTTTTTTTTCTTTAGATCATATCTAATTACAACTGACTCAGATCTCAACCACCTTGGACCATACCTAATGCCAACCCCTTCCAACCATGGTAAAGTTCAATCACCTTATTACCTTATGGCCCTCATACACATGAGATCAAAACTGAAAGATGTATGGTCGTTTGTTGTTCATACAAAATTTTGTTTACATGACCACAACGTACACATGTCCTATTACATGGTGCAAACATCTTTACAATGAACCTATACATTCCTGATTTCCAGCAAAAGAAAATGCTCCATAATCTTAACTTAATAGAAAATTCAAGTAACAGATCGTTTGTTGTTTGAACGATCAAGAAGATAGTCGTTTGAAAATATCAGACATGCCCGATCAATCTTTCAGATGACTGCTCGGGAGTGAACAGTGAACGTTCGTTGAACGTTCGTCAGTGAACGTTCGTTGCCCAAAAATTGATCATTTATCATCTAAAGAGCCAAACAACCATTTGGCACAACTTTGTTCTAATTTGTATGGGGGCTTTTAGATCATAACCAAACTCAACCACTTTATATTTTGTCCAATTTCAATAACGTTCAGCGTCAACGACCTACGGTCATGGCCAATCTTTTCGACCTTAGATTATGACTAATCTTTACCATTTCCAATCTTCAATAACAAGTATCTCTGATCATGCCAAATCTCAACCACATCAGATAATGTTGACATGTAGGCTATGGAAGATTTCCATGGAACAAAAACTTTTATTTATTCCCCACAGCAATTAAATTTGTGAAAAATGGGCAGAGATATCTTCAAAACACCAAGTAGAATCACTAAATTGTTTTCAATCAAAGTTTTTTCTAATTCTCTCCAGTGCATGACCATGGCTAGATTGGTCTTCCTCTACCCCATTTCCCAATTGCTTGAGCCAATTTTCACTTCCTCTGGAGTCCTGTCTTGCTTTTTACTAATGAGATCAAAAAGGACTGGACCACCCCTTTCTATGGTCTCATAGAAGTCACATGGTCCACCATTCCCTTGACTAATAAATTATTTGCATTTCATTAGAAAGTTTGCTAACGTTCCAATGTTCTTGTAGATGTCTGTAGGTAGACTCCAGACTATTCTGTCCAACTACATTAACAGCTCACCGAATGAGAGATTAATTTATTTTTAATTGAATCCAATTGTTCACAAAGTACAGGCAAGATATCCCATCAAAGATTCATTACTTCATGTGGTAAACAAAGTCGACCTCGCAGCCTCCTTATCTCTGAGCTTTCAGTTAACATGACAGCGCAGCTACCTTCTCCAGCTTTTTACTCTTCCCTAATGCTATCTAGAAAGGGAAGTAGTTTGTTCTCCATTATCTCTGCCTGCCTGGAGAACAGAGGCTCGGGGATCTGGAATTACCAATAAGTGAGATGTTGGCCTTGATTTTCAAATCCCACAATCTTATTAGGTTTAAAGTGATTCTAAACACTAACATTTATGTAAAAAACTTGGCTCAAAGCAATCTGCCAATGCAGAAAGGTAATATATACCAAAAAGATAGAGATGTGGACAATTAGTGTCCTATACAGTCTCTTACCCTACTCTTAAGGCTCCATACACATTAGACTGACCATCTGATATCGGCAGGCTTGGCCAGTCTAATGTATATGGGGGCCTCCTGACTCATCCCCAACATATGATGTTGACGGATAGAAGGATCCGGCATTTCCAGTTTTGGACTGATGATCCTTTTGTTCTCGGTGAGATGAGCCACTGCTGAGCAAACCTCTCGAGGAGTCACAATGCATAACTGTTTGGCCAAAAGCTATGTTGTGTATAGGGGCTTACACTACTACACAAGACCATAACAACTGACCATGAAGCTCTTATCAAAGGGCAAAAGAGTACCAATCCAATCTAACAACCTTCAGCAGCAAGTATATTCCAAACATGGGGTTTATTAATTTTTTTGGTTTTCTCCTCTATTTCAAGGTCTCTTCGTTGCAGAGCATCTTGGCATCTTGTATATCTGCTACCCATGCACCATCTCCATATAATGGAGACCTATACCTAAAATCATCTCACTACTTCTTGTTGGATTTGGCCATAACTTACTCCTCTAATTCATTCGCTAATTTTCTTTGAACCACTATTTACGTTATGTTTTACCTGGTGAGGAAGCTCCTTGTCCGAATGAGCAGTTCTTGAGTAACATGGACAGTTGGTGCTGGTGCAACAGCTAAGTTGATTTACAGTATGGTAAAATGGTGCTAAAGATGTAACAGACTGCAAAAGAAGATGCCGCACTAGTGGGAAGGCAATCGTTAATATACTAAAGCTGGGACAGTGATGACCGATGTAGAGAAACTAGAACAGCTTTGACTGACCTACAGTATATCACAAAAGTGAGTACACCCTTCACATTTTTGCAAATATTTTATCTTTTATCTTTTCATGGGACAACACTGAAGATATGACACTTTGATACAATGAAAAAGTAGTCAGTGTACAGGTTGCATAACAGTGTAAATTTGGTGTGTCCTCTAAATAACTCAACACATAGCCATTATTGTCTAAACAGATGGCAATAAAAGTGAGTACACCCTCAAGTGAAAATGGCCATATTTTGCCAAATTAGCCATTTTCCCTCCCCAGTGTCATGTGACTCATTAGTGTCATAAGGTTTAAGGTGTGAATGGGGAACAAGAGTGTAAAATGTGTTGTTTTCCCTCTCACTCTATCTCATACTGATTACTGGAACTTCAACATGGCCCCTCATAGCAAAAAATTCTCTGAGGATTGAAAAAAAGAATTGTTGCTCTACATAAAGATGATTGAGGATGAAAGAAGTTGCAAACACCCTGACACTAAGTTGCAGCACAGTGGCCAAGACCATACAGTACTTTAACAAAGCAGGTGCCACTCAGAACTAGCCTCGCCCTGGGTCGACCAAAGAAGTTGGTGCATGTGCTCAGTTTCATATCCAGAGGTTGTTTTTTCAAAATAGACATTATTGCTGCAGAGGTTAAAAGGGTAGTTCGTCTGCCTGTCAGTGCTCAGACAATATGCCACACACCGCATCAAATTGGCCTGCATGTCTGTCGTCTCAGAAGGAAACCTCTTCTAAAGATGATGCAAAAGAAAGCCTGCAACACTGTGCTGAAGATAAGCAGACTAAGGACATGGATTACTGCAACCATGTCCTGTGGTCTTGTGAGACCAAGATAAACTTGCTTGGTTCAGATGGTGTCAAGCGTGTGTGGCGGCAACCAGGTGAGGAGTACAAAGACAAGTGTGTCATGCCTATAGTCAAGCATAGTGGTGGGAGTGTCATGGTTTGGGGCTGCATGAGTGCTACCAGCTGTGGGCAGCTATAATTCATTGAGGGAACCATGAATGTCAAAATCTGCTGTGACGTACTAAAGCAGAGCATGATACCCTCCCTTCAGAAACTTGGCCGCAGATAATGACCCCAAACACACCTTAAAGATGACCACTGCCTTGCTAAAGAAACTCAGGGTAAAGGTACTGGACTGGCCAAGCATGTTTCTAGACATATACGCTATTGAGCATCTGTGGGACATCCTTAAACGGAAGGTGGAGGAGTGCAAGGTTTCCAACATCCACCAGCTCTGTAATGTCGTCATGAAGGAGTGGAGGAAGATTCCAGTGGCAACCTGTGATGCTCTTGTGACCTCCATGCCCAAGAGAGTTAAGGCAGTGCTTGAAAATAATGGTAGCCACACAAAATATTGACACTTTGGGTGCAATTTGGCTTTTTTCACTTAGGTATACTCACTTTTATAGCCAGTGGTTTAGATTAGGCTGTGTGTTGAGTTATTTAGAGGTCATACCAAATTTACACTGTTATCTGTGACGCTTGTCAGTACTCACGGCCAAGCTGTAAGTCAGGATATCCAAGCCAAGAGCATATGTCATAAACTGAAGGAAGATACAAAAGCATAGTCAGGTAACGTTCCGAAGTCAGAATACCAGGAGAATAGCGGATTAGAGCAGAAGGGGTTAAACAGAACGAGGTCCAAGGTCAGTCAACAAAAGATTAAAATACAGAAGTTGAGGCACAGAGGAAACAAACCACACTAACTTAATGTACGTCTGGCAGAGGTCTTGGAAAAACAGCTCAGTTAAGTAGCCTGGCAATCACCTGGGATAGTGAACACAGCCAGTGCCTCCCAGTCTCAGACTGGATAGTCGAGCTGTCAATCAACACACTGACAGCTCAGCACGCCCCTGTACCAGATTGGATGGCTGAGCTGTCAATAACTGTATCCCAGAAACACTGAGGGGTGGAACCATGACAGTACCCCCTCTTCTAGGGGGGGGACACCAGGCCCCCAGGCCAGAGCCATGGCCTCCACCAGAGAACAAGCTTTGTCGTGAAGGACCAGAGCATCCTTGAGAGTTTCGGAAAGGCCTTTTTGGAACTGGCACCTGAGAGCAGTATCGTTCCATAGAACTTCGGTAGACTTCTGCCAGAAATCAGTAAATTATTCCTCAGGTGTGTGACCCCCCCTGTGCCAGGTTCATGATCTTAGCCTCAGAGACCTAGATTTTGTCGGATTCTTCATATATCAGACCTAAACTGTCAAATAAAGCATCAACAGAAAACCATTCTGGGGCATGTAGGGACAAAGAAAATGCCCAGGTCTGAGGACCCCCTCGCAGTAGTGACATGATTACTTCCACCCGCTGGAACTCCTCCTCTGACGACCGGGGGTGCAGGGTAAAAAATAGCCTACAGCTCTCCCTGAATACCCTAAATTGGTCTTTCTCTCCTGAAAATTTATCAGGGAGGGGTATCACAGGTTCGGGAGAGACAAACTGAATCAGCAATGACCGATGTTGCAGAACTGCAGTAGCGTTGAGTAATTTAGCAGAGCTGGAACTACAATGACCGATGCAGCAGAACTGGAACAGCACTGACTGATGTAGCAGATCTGGAACAGCAATGACTGATGTAGCAAAGCTGTGTCAGCAATGACCGATGTGACAGAACTGGAACAGTTTTGACTGATGTAGCAAACCTGGAACAGTGATGACTGACATAGCAGCATGGAGCAGTGTTACTGATGTAGCAAAGCTGGCACAGCGATGACCGATGTAGCAGAACTGGAACAACATAGACTGATGTAGCAGAGCTGGGATAGCGATGAACATTGTAGCAGAGCTGGAACAGCTTTGACTGATGTAGCAGAGCAGGAACGATGACTGGAATAACAGAGTTGTAGCAGCAGTGGGTGATGTGGCAGTGCTGGAACAATGAAGGCTGACCTAGCTCAGTTGATGTGGAGGGAGTTCTAAACACTAAATAATAGCAGGAAGTGAACTACCTGAACACCCAGGTGTCATCCTGTCATTTTAGCCGGGTTAGATAACTGGGATGACATCACAAGAGCAAGGAGATCTGGCCAAAACAGAACGAATGGAGCTGGAGTGGTGAGTAACAATTTACAAATAGAATCTTTTCTAAGATAAATTTAGAATCATTCCTCCAAAAAAGTCTAGAACTTCAGTTGCAGAGTTGGATGAAACCCGGTCAGCAGGAGCGCAAAAACAGGGGCTAAATTAATAAACGATCTTTTATTAAATGGTTTTAATAAAAGAAGATCGTTTATTAATTTATCCCGTTTTTGCGCTCCTGCTGACCGGGTTTCATCCAACTCTGCACCTCCCTTCCTCATCTGAGGCACCCGGCTGGAGCTGCATTACATCACCCAAAGCTACGCTTGGCTGGCGCTCCTCTGTGACCGTCTTACCTTGTCTGAACTAGAACTTCAGTTGGACACACAGACCGGCCGGCACAGGATGATTGGAATCTTTTTTGTTGGGAAGTTTATCAAATCTGATATAGAAGCAATGATAGTGTTCTGATATAGTTTTCTTGTACTTTCCACAAAAGGCTCAGGGATAACTAATAATTAAGAGAATAATAAGGATCAGTGATCCCTACAGAGAATAAAGAATTAGAGTGGACAATCTTTTTACAGCAAAGTCAGTGGAGGCTGACGATTTCAGTGCAACCCACCGAGTATTTTATGTGTCTTGGGCTCCCTGATGGGTAATGCCGGAGAAAGAAGGGTCAAGCAGGTTGAATTTCCGTGTTCTCAGGGAAGATAAGTGACCATGAGCATCTGTATAGGCGGTGGGAGATATAGTCATCGGCTAAAAACAGCAATTAAAAGTGGGTAAGTAAATTGTAATGAAAAGAAAGAGAAAATTATATTCTAAAGTTGGAAACCAGTAAATTAAAACACTGGTATACTAAGGGTATGTACACGAGGAGTTTTTCAAGAAGCAGAAACTCTCCAAATCCTCCTTCAAATCGCCAAACTCTTTAAAAATGTGGCGTTTCCTCACCAAAAACCTAAGACTTCTTTACTGGGAGGTTCTTTGTCATCCGTACATCATCCATTTTATACAGATTGAAACACAATGCTAATGTAAACCAATAGGACTTTTTACAGGTATGTATTTTTCACGTCCATTTTTCAAAAATGCTGCATATGTTATTTGGATCCGTTTTACTGATGGAATGCGCCTATTAAAATCTATGGGAAATGTTTAAACTACGGATTCATAAGTATTGCATCTTTCATAAGTATTGTATCTGTAAAGTATTTGATCACTATTTCATCGGCATTTGCATTTGTTGCAAAAATGGATCCGATGCCTAATTCTGCACATACAGAAAAACTGATCAAATACAGATGTAATACTGATTATACATCCGTACTCTGCATCTGTATTAAGGATGTATAATAATGTGCTTGTGCAAAAGAGGTTTAAAGAAGCTCTCCTCCTCCTCCCATCAAAATTTTTATTCTCTTAATATATTGCAGTCATCATATTATATAGCAATATGCACGTACAATTGCTCATTTTCCCCTTCTACCCTGTTAATTCTTCTTCGACATGTGAATATTATGAAGGGCCAGATCTTGGAGGGTTGTCAGGAACGTATTCAGCAAACAACCTTCCCAGATTGGTCCCCAATAAACATTTGTGGGGATGTTCTCGGACACCCCCACTTCCCTTAACCCCCTCCCGGCACCCCAGTTTAGAGAAACCCAAGCCATCAGTAAAGGTAAGCGAACACTCATAATCCAGGTGAAAGTTTGGGTCTTCCCAGGGATAAGTTCTTCAGGGAACACAAATTCAGGGCTGATGAGAGTTAATGCTGTGTCGGTTTCCTTGAGCCGCACAATGACGGCATCGCCCAGAGTAACCAGTTTCATGTTTTCATGGGCCCTCCCAACTGCTCCACCAACAAAATATGGGGGCCATTGCACTAGGCCCCAGGGCCTTGGATGTGGGGTTACTCTTCTGTGTCTCTGGGCAGTTGATGGTGATGTGTCCAGGATGGTCACAGGTAAAGCACCAAGGGGGCATTGGTTATTGACTTATCCCCTTTCCAGCTGGCGATGGCTGACTTCCACATCTGAGGTGAATGGATGGCTTCATATGTATCTGCAATCTATGCGGCCTTGGCCTCCTTTGGTCCATCATGAACTGTCGCACCTCCACAGGACAAACATGAAGAAATTGGTCCTTCACCATTAGCTCCTTCAAAACCTTGAAGATGTTAACTGATAGTCCCTGAACTCATTGTGCAAAGTTGGTTGTGAGCCCGTCCACCACATTACTGTAGCTGTCGTGAGGTTCACGTAGGAGGGTCTGAAAATTTTTTCGGTACACCTCAGGAGTGAGCTGATATTTCCTTATCAGGAACTGATTGATGGACACATAGTTTTCATCTAGATATTGAGAGAGTGCAGCAAATACCTCCAGGGTTTTACATTGTTGCGCTAGGATTAAATTTCGTGCTCACTGGTCATTAAAGGGTATGCCACACTAAACAATATCGCTAACGGGATCGCTAAAAAACGTCACTATTTAGCGATCCCGTTAGCGATGTTGCTGTGTGCGGCAGCTTCCGGCGACGAGCTTCCTGCTGGGATCTCGCTCGTCGCTGGAAACGATCCGGACCCTTTTTTCTCGTCGGCGCTCCCGCGGCGCTCCCGCTGGGTGAGTATGTAATCGCTGTGTGGCACCTTTTCTTAGCGATTTAGCGGTACTTTTGTACCGCTAAATCGCTAAGAAGATCGCTAACGGCGATAGCGCCGTTAACAATATCGCTATGTGTGGTCCCACACTAGCGATATTAAAACGATCCCGCTAGCGATCTCATTAGTATGCGACGCTAACGAGATCGCTAGCGGGATCGAGTAGTGTGGCAGTACCTTAACTAATGTTGTCTTCAGGCCTTTTCAAA
Source organism: Oophaga pumilio (assembly GCA_009801035.1). Lineage (NCBI taxonomy): Eukaryota > Metazoa > Chordata > Amphibia > Anura > Dendrobatidae > Oophaga > Oophaga pumilio. Next base: position 101,012 of record VIAB01001035.1, read on the forward strand.
TCCCTTAAATAATATGTCCACATTAACATTTTGTCCATGTAAAGAAAGTGTTTTGGACAGGGTGTAAAAGTGTGGATACTACTGGACTCACTGTTCAGCGAGGTAGACTGTTCCTTCTGGAGTTGGAGTAACGTCAGCTGGTGGTCTCTTTCAGCCTGTTGCTGTTGTGCCTCTCACACGGCCTGGTCCTTTCGCTCAGCAAACTCCCGCTCTGCTTTGCGTTCTTTTAGATCAAGCTGCATCTGATTTGAGGGTCACATCCTCCCAGTTGCTGCAGAGTGAGTGGCAAGCAAGAGTCCATTCCACTCTGGGAACTTCGGCTGCTGCTGACCCCTTCTGAGTCAGACAGTTCTGTAACCATATCCGCAACTGGGCATCCTGGTGCTCCACTGGTCCAGGGCTCTGGTGCCACATCGTGTTGGTGCCTGGCATCATCCTTCACCAATGCACATATCAGCATCTCTTTGATCTTGTCTGACTCATTGAGTCCTCACACAAATACTGTAGATCAGCACACCTTTCTCATGCTTCTTATAAGCAGTAGCAGTCACTTGCCAAATAAGAGATAGAACCGAAAAATAAGAGAGGACGAAAGGGTGTATTGTTCCAGGTATAAATAAACACTGAGTCCCATCCTCAACACTCTGCACAGAATCCTCGCAGGGACCGTGGAAGTTTTTAACAACAGGAATGATTGACCAGTCCAGATCACTAATGCTCTATGATATCCTACCGCTTGCCACCAATTTGCCACCGATGATACTGGGGAGATTACGCAGAAGCAGATCCCACTGTTGCCACCAGTTTGTCAGAGGGATGCAACTCTGCTGTCTCCAATCGTCAG
>VIAB01001035.1:139421-165752 GCA_009801035.1 Oophaga pumilio
TCAACATTAACAGAAATAAACATGTGAAATAGATCACTCTGTGTTTTGTATTAAAAAACTGAAATAAATTAACTCTTTGATGATATTCTAATTTTGTGAGAAGCACCTGTATCATCTATTTATGTTTCTGTACCTGTCTGTCTAGCTATCTATTCATCTAGCATGAGATTTTTGAGGTCCATGGAGGACAGCTGGACTATTTGGAAAGTCTTGCCTCTCTGGATAAATGTTGAGTTATAGGTTTCTTGCCTATAATAGGACAATACAATGCTGACAGTAAGGAGAAGACAATGTCAAGGAGAAAAGGGTATTGGTATTTTGGATACTCTTGACTGCTCAAGTTATTCTTGTCACAAATCCTTTTGTCTGCATCTGCTGACTGCTTGCCTGTAGCCAGCAGCATACTTTAACTGTTTTGTCACCTCCTAACATCACATGCATCAGCTGTCGTGCTTTTGTTACGGGTATTGTAGAACTAATCCACTGAGGCTGTTCTCCTGCGCAGTAAATAAAACACAAACTGCTTCTCAGACAATTCTGCATGAATATTTCAGATGGGTTTTACAATCATGAATTGCAAAAAAAAAAACCCTAAACGAATAAAATAAAGATCCCCCCTCCCGCTGAACTCACTATTTGGATGGCCTGGAGCTGAGAAAATACATTGACTTAGGAACAGCAAAACCATCTTCTAATTAATTCGAAAAAAAAAAAAAGTCTGCTTGTGAACTTTCTGCCATTATTTTTAATTGACTTTTTTATTTTATAGAAATTTTTTTTTTTTTAATTTTTGATATGAGATTTTTCTTTCATCGACTTCTAAACAGAAGAAAATGAGATGGGGTAACTAGAAGCTTGTGGGCTCCAATGTAAAATCAACAATTACAGCATTTTATTAGTAGTGATCTTCTCATATGGGTCAAAGATAAATTTTGGGCCCCAGGACTTGGGTGTGAATGCATTCACTATACTTACGTCCCCCCATACGGGAACAAAACATTTTTAGACTATTTTGAAGAACAAGAATTCTTCAGTGTGCATTTAAATATTCGGCCACTAGAGGCACTGTTTCCTTAGATCCTATGGCTAACTGTTGTATCACTCCCATGTTTTAGGCTCTGTTCACACTTGGATTTTTTTTTTTTACTTTTGTGCAGTAGACTTGATACTTTTCGGTACATATTATTATGAATTTGGTGAAAAAAACAAAAACAAATATCAAAGGTTGCATTAAAAAAAAAAAGCTCAAATGATACCTGAGGAAATGAGACAAACAGTTGGAGCTCTCTACCGAGGATTCATTCACCCTTATGTGCACATGATTCCCTTGAGCAAACTCTGCTACCCCCGGCTGTTTGTCCTGTAAATATTGACTGAGGAGAAACCTTTCCTCCTAGCAGAGCGGTACATGTTGTCTTCTTTAGGACTTGGAAAAGCCCGTGATGGCATACTAAGAAGGCGACAGGAAATGAATAAAAAAAATAAAACAGCATGTTTGCCTAAAAATTATCTTTCGTGAATAATTTAGTAAGAATATGGATAGAAGACTCCTTTAAGGCATACAATAACAATTACGGGGGGGGGCATAAGCTTCTTCAGGAAAAATACTGAAACTTTCTGACTGTGAGTCCTCAGGGGCAGGGTCATCTCTCCCTCTGTACTTGTGTGTGCCTTGTATTGCTCATGCTTATTGCACTTGTCTATGTATGCCCCTTTTTCACATGTAAAGCGCCATGGAATAAATGGCGCTATAAAAAAGAATAATAATAATAATAATAATTGACAGTGCACCGCAATATTGTCCGCAGGTAGGGAACGTGAGATTTTAAGGTTTGAGACCAAATCAGAAATAGATGATTTCTTCACACTCCATACTCTGCTCACTTCTACTGTTTAGAATAAAGTCTTCAGGTCAAAAGAGACCATTTTTGCTCTTATTCTGTTCCCTCTAGTATTCCTTTTTTGCTTTTTTTTTTTAATCCTCCATACAGCTCCAGAGATATGAGCCTTTTTATCTAGTGTTACTTTTTATGGCTTTTACAAAGGGGCGATGCTCACAAGATCCTCTGGGGCGTGTTTTTAGGCTGCTCGGCATTATTACCCTGTGAGCCATGCCCACTTAGAAATGACAATGAAAATTAGCACTAATTAATAAGGCCCATAACGCTGAAACGGCGGATTTAAATAATACAAAAAACGAAAACCTCAGGGGAACAGCGGGAACGATATAAGAGCAAAATCTGGACACTGTAAATAAGCTAAAGAAAAAAACACAGGGTCGTCTATTGTATTATTTAAAAAAAAAAATAGTCACATAGGACTGGGTTCTGGTTTGTGTTTATTCACTAGTCTCATTTCTTCTTACACTAAGGGCAAGTTTTTTAATGTCTGTTTTGATAAATCTTTTTTCCTCTTCTTTTTAAATATTTTTCGTAATATATTTCATTACCTTATTTTGCCTCTTTCTCTCCCAAACACCGTTTTTCAGTGCTGTTTTAGCTAACTAGCTCAACCTCCCTAAGAATCTACTTTCAGCTGCTGTTCAGTAGAAGCCATACTCAATAAGTAGCTAATTGGACTCCCAGTGATCAACAATGAAAGATCCTTTTTGCAAGTGATCTGTTTTTCTGCAGTGCCACCACAGGGGAGCTGGAGTATTACATTGTGTCCAGTGAAATCAATGGGCTGCCTGTGTAATGTATAGACACTCTTCGTCCTCAAGTGAGGGAAGAAGCTCTTGGTAGCTGCTCTCTGGGTGGTCTGGAGAAAACAAGTGATCACCTGTCCACAGAATAGGTGACAAGTTGTTGATTAGTGGTGGTTCGATCACTGGAACCCGCATTGACTGGCAGAATGGCGCACTTTTATTCCCGTTATGATGGAGCGACAGTGCGTAGGCTCAACCTCTGCTCCAATCATTTCCTATGAGGCTGCGGAGTACCGCACTAGGCTTACTCTGACAGCCATATAGAGAATAAATGGTCGTATATCCCCTACAAAATTCCTGTTTTGCTGATCGGTGAAGGTCCCAGTGATCGGACCACCACCGATAAATAAGTTATCACATATCCTGTGAATAGTTAACAGCTTGTCTTAACTGGACACCTTTTTAAAAGGGAGTTTCTGGCGAGAAACTCCATTCTGCTAAGTCAAAATGGCCTAACAGGTAACTTGTAAATAGGACAGCCACCTACTTTAGTTTTCTCTATATGGGCTGGTCTATCATAAGGTGTTAAAAAAAACACTATTATATTTCTATGACTGAATTCTGAGTTAATAGAGTGGGGTCCTCATTTCTGGATTCTTATGTATTGTGTTGTGAATGTTTTGGAAATGAATTCTGAGCAGAAGCTCCCTCTGGTGGTTACAAACAGTACTGAACCATTCAATGAGGATTGGCAATCCCTCCCATCATGGTTGCCAGTGATCAATTGTTCTTGTCTCAACTGTGGTTCCTGGTTCACTTGGAAGCTTGCTGAGTCTTGCCTCTTCTTCTGCTTTCAGATAAGATATTTTCTGTTGTTGTTTTTGTGCTTACCATTTGCATATTTCTCTGCATTTCTGTGAGGTTAGCCAGGTTCCCCCTCGGGGGGCTTGGGCTCCTCTCAGTTCCGCTGGAGCCACTGTTATTTGTTCATTTGCCTTTTACAGTTTTTTCAGTGGCTGCGGCTTAGTTTTGTGACACCAGAGAACTGATTTAGGTGGTAGAGGTTGTGTGATCTCAGGTGTTTTTGCAATCAGTAGCATTGGCATTTTTTAGGGTTTTTTTGGATTGCAGTGAGTATCCTTTCTATCCTTTTCTATCTAGGCAGATTGGGCCCCAGCGTTTGCTCATACTATTATCTGTCTGTGTCGGTATTTCCTCTTGTCTAACCGCCATTACATGTTTGGGGGCTTCCTATGTTCTTTGGGGATCTGCTCCGGGGCAGATAGCTTTCCTCTTTCTATCTTTAGGTGTAGTTAATCTCTCAGGCTGTGATGAGGCGTCTAGGACCAACGTAGGAACGCTCCACGGCTGCCTTTAGTTGTGGTGGTTAGTCAGGGTACTGCAATCCAATAGATTCCAACCTCTCTGGTGTATTGCCGTTTTTGCCTGCTCTCCTCAGCTACCAAAACATAACAGTATTGGTCTTAGTAGAGAGTAGTTACGAACACCATCTCCAGATAAGAACTTCAGCACTGTGTAATACTTTGTTTCACCTATGGGGGCACTGCAAGAAAACAGAACACTTCCTGCCTGGCTTCCCACATATGATCTCTTGGGAATAAAGCAGGAGAACCCTTTGTTATCAGCTAATTTTAAATGAACTCTTCTAACAAGCCAGGATTTTCCAAAGTGCAGAATCAATTTACTTTCTATACCGATTTTACTACTGTGGACACTTCTGACGTAAAAGTCAACTGATGTGAATACACCACCTGGAAATGATACATGGAGGTGGCAAGTCACCACCATGACAGAAAGGAGTTTTACTAATGAATATGCCTGACATCCATGAAAGGTCACGTGAATTGTCATGATTATCAAATTCAGTAGAATGCTTTAAAAATAAAGTTACAACAAAAATAAATAAATCAATAGTTGGATTTTAGCTTCTAGATAACTTCTGCCAAGGTAGACAGGTTGTTAAACAGAACTCAGCTTTCTCATCCAGATAAAGCCGATTTCTAAAGGGGTCAATGTGTTGCAACCAAGGTTTGCAAACTATGTGGCCTTCAAACTTTCAGTTAACATCCACCACAAAGCAAACAAACTTTAATATGATAAGGGACGCTCTGAAACGCGTTTTCCTATTTCTTTTGCTTGTGAAGAATAATCAAAAATAATAACGAAGACAAAGTTCTCCTTATAGAGAGATGAAAAACAGAAAAATAACTTTGTGTTTTTTTTTTTAACTTAGGTTAATTATTACTATAAATAAAAAAATTTGACGCCGTGAAAAATGTAATTTTTTTTTCTTCCTTTTCATACAAACTAGGGGTAAAACCCAGGCTAAAGGTCACTTTCGGTCAGCATGATCCCACAGGGGTTAAGGAGTCACTTTTCTTCTCCCCATGCGACTCAGGAGATATGGGAGAGGGGGGCGCAGACATCTGCTCTTTAGAAATACAAGGAGATAAAAAAGCACAAGAAATGCAAAGATGAATAAATGAACAAGCATGCACAAAAGAAGCTCAGATTTGGGCATTCTTGTCTGGCAAGAAGGCAGTCACTAAGGCTAATGAAGCATTGGTGATATGGGACGTATGCCAGCGTAACAAAGAAGATGTACATCAGTTCTGCAGATGTGCCAGAGACCCCCAGAGTAAAATAATGACATAATCACCATCAGTGTCACAGACCAGACTGTACACAAGGTGAAATGGGGGAAAATAAATACAAGTCTTTAACGTCCCTCATGCATATACGCCGAGAGGAGAATCACAATTTCTCATTTGCACCGGCCCTAAAAAAAACCCCAACGAGATGCAGAGAATTGCCAGGATTTAGTAAGTTGGAGGCTGAAAACTGGATAGAGGATTATTAGGCAGGATGAGCAGAGAAATTATCACTTTATTTTTGTGCATTCATGGTGCAGTTATATATATTTAGTTTTTGTGGTTTACGCCTTATAAATACGTTTTTTTTCCTGCATGCTTTTGCAAATAGTAAATGTGGCAAAACACAAATCCTGACCGTGATGAAAACCCTCCGGCCTTTAGCATTTATCATCTTGTCATAAGTCACCCAGGCTGCAAAGAAACGCATGGCCCCTGTTCCCTTCTCCTACTTTCCTGCTCTGGTTGGAAAATCGAGGCAAAACACTAGTTTTTGCAATGCTATTGGGGAAGATGTATTAATAGTGTCCCAAATGAAAATTAAACTATATATGAGACAAGAGTGCACACTGTATCATTGGTGCATCTGGCCAGACACGATAGATGACGCTCTTCTTATTCTTCCGATAACTCTCCACTTACTTTATTTGACGCCAAAATAATAGGGCAAGTCATTAAGAAGTATGGCACAGTTCTGTTAGGTACGTCTCCTTTTCTTGAAATTTGCAAAAGCTGTTTTTTTTAATTATTGATCAGCTTTTGCAAAATTCAGAATTTTTGTAATTTATTTCATTACCAAATACTGTGTTGCAAGTGCTGTTTTAGCTGACTAGCTCAAGCGCCTTAAGAGACTGCTTTCAGCTGCTGCTCAGGATAATCCTTACTTTACAATCTGTGTTAGGGTAAATTCAGATTAACCTTTTTTTTTTTTTTGGTCCGTGTCCTGTCCATGCAGAAAACCCACACTGAACTGATGTTAACCTATGTGCTAGTGCATATAGGCGATTCATGGCAAAAAATCGCAGCATGTGTTGTCTGGTTTACGGACCAGGCTAATGCTTGTAAATGTAGGCAGCTCCTGCGCGCATTCGCTGAGAAGATGAGGGCACGGAGCTGCACATGGAGCCAGTAACGTCCACAATTTGTCGAAACATGTAGTGGCCCGTGTGAACATAGGCTTGGGGTACGTTCAGACAGCCATTAAAAAACTCAAATTGCAAGTTGTAGAAGTATGCCGTCCGCATACCAAACGGGTGCGGGAGCAGCCTGCTATTTACATGCACGGATGCGATTTTTGTTCACAAGGGCCTGACGTGAACTAGTACGTAGAAATTACATTGGTCTGTGCAGACCAAAAATACGTTCATCTGATCATATCCTTAGGCCTCATTCACACACGTTTTTCACAGATATATTCTATCCGCAAACACATACCCATTATATTCCATATTGCAGTTGACATGTCCTTTTTTTTGGCAGACAGTCCACAAATAAAAAACAAAAACAAGAGACATGTCCATTTTTCATCTGAGTCACACATAAAACGCACCAATGCAATCTAATGGGTCTGTGAAAAAAAAATAATGGCTGGCATAAATGTTTTATCCATCTGTTACTGTTTAGCGGGTACGTGAAGCTTTTTTTTTTTTTACATAGGAGAAAAACTGATGCAAACTTGATAGTAAAAACGGACACAATCACCAAATACAGTTGGAAATGTAACCCAGGAAAATTATGGAAATTGGTCCAATTTTTCATATACGAGAAAAAAACATCTGAATGACACCTTAGGCCGGGATCACACATGCGAGAAACACGGACGAGTCTCACATGTGAACTCCTGGCACTGCTGCCAGCACTAGGGAGCGGAGCGAGCGGCTGCATAGAAATACATGCAGCCGTACACTCCGCTCCCGAGTGCCGGCGGCAGTGCCGGGAATTGACATGTGAGACTCGTCCGTGTTTCTCGCATGTGTGATCTCGACTTTAGAGACTTTCGCTGACTGAGTATTGGGGAGGGGAGTGGAGAGGCTCAGAGGAAAAAGTCCCATCCGCTTACTGATCAGCTGCTGAAAGCAGATTCTTAGAGAGCCTTGAACGGGCAGATAAAACAGCACCGCAGCCTTGTGCTTGGGAGAGTAGGAGGCAAAGTAAAGTAACAGAGCATATTACAAACATTCACAACTTTTCAAAGACTGATCAATAATTTAAAATTAAAAAGTTTAACTACTTTTTAAACTGTCTATTGAAGTTCAAATAACACAAAAAAGTGGTGTCTGACATTTACGTCCCTTATTTGGTGCAATGTAATCCAGAATTCTGGTGTATTTTGCTTAGTAAATCTCCCCCATTGTGCTGTAATATGGTGTCCTGAGGGACATCTTTCCATAGGAATAAATGGCGATGAGCTTTCACAAATGAACCCTTGTTTACTATTAATTGTCATCACTTGCTAAACTTTTTTCATTCTGAAGTTAAAAAATATCTGTCACTTTATAGTGATTTTTAGATTGTTCTTGCTTTAGATGCCGTGCTAAAATTTGAGTCGTTCGTTATCCACTAATTGACCCTGATTGGGAGAAACAAGATTCCCCATGCAACATGCAAATGAGGTCACATAAGTTCCCTCAGCCGGGAGGAGGCAGGGGGGGTGTTCACGTGAGCGATCCTTCTGGCTGCTCCAGAGGGCTCATCTGACCTTCAAGACTACCTTTGTCAAGAACGAGTCAAGTCAACACTGCACTACGATTCGAGATCCGTAATCTGGCATTTTAATAATCTGGTATATATATAGTGGGTATGTTCAGACCACAGACCTAAAATTTGGATTTATTAGGGGGAAAAATTATGATAAGTAAAAAAATAAAAAAAACAAAGATAGCGGCAGACAAGCAAAGTGTGCTCTACATTTTGGCGGTTCATGGGAATATTTTAAAACATTTTCGACTAAGATTTTACACACTGGTTTCCTATAAATTTATCTTAACCTCCGCAAGAAGATATTAGAGAAGATAAAAAACTAATGCAAGAAAACAAATTAAAAAAAATCGACATAAGTAATTGGATCAGTTATTTCTACATAAGAAACTGACCAAGAATTATTAACAGTAAAGAAATCTCATCTGAATTTATCATCTATTTTTCTAAACCGTTCTTTAGAATATCTATCATTGATTGAAATATCTAAACATCTTTCTCTCTATCTATGCTTCTTGATCTTGAGAATAGCTATTATTTATCTTTTTTATAATCTATCTATCTATCTGATTATTCTTTCGATGTCAGGGTACAGGGCACTTGGGACTTGTCCAGCATTGTAAGTGCATTTGTTTCGATGGAATCGTTAATGTCTCAGTGATTGCTCCTGCTGGAAGATTTAAGCAGCGCCTGCAGGAAGCATTATTTTGTTGTGATGGAAATAAGCGGCGGGGTCTGGAAAGTGCTAAAAGGCCTCGTCACCTGACGGCGGCTTTCACTGAATACGTTAGGTGTTTGCGGGGAGGCAGCTGCCTGTCTGTTCAGAAGTGACTTATGTCAGTTTTGTAAAGTGAATGTCTGCTTGAGAAAGTGAACACAACAATAGCGAGCAAAACCCTGAAGAGAATCTGGAAACAAAACACTTGGCTTCGCCTGCGTCCCCTTTTCATTGCTTCCAATTAAAGATTCATAAGAGCAGCTTTAATTTTTGATGAGCCTTTTTTTTTGCATTACTGTATGAGCTGTGTCTACGTACGATAGTATCTACAGTTTCTTCTTAAGTACAGGGAACCTGTTGCATGAATGATCGCCGTGTTTGCTGTTTAGCAGAGCAGAATGCATATTATGTCTGCTCCGGGAACACTCTGCTAACAATGATCCTGTTTTGTCAGGCCAGAGCCTCATTTTAAATGAGCTATTCCTCCTGATTTTCTCAAGTTGTCTGGCAAGTTGAGGTCATGGGCTAAAGACTGACACCAGTGACAGGGAGGTCAAATTGCTAAGAGTATCAGTCACAGACCTGACAAGAACCCTGGTGCTGCTTCTTGGAATACAAGCCGCTCCCCAGACCCAACTTATTAACTTGTAGGATGCCATAAGGAGTTAGTATACAATTGGACATTTTTAACTTTTTTTCAATGTGTATCTGTATTTATTATTAGCTTTTTTCTTTTTGAATGTTTGTTAACCTTTTAATGACCCACGCATTTTTCTTTTTCTTTTCTCCTCACTTTCGTTGTTTTTTTCTCTTCTTTCAAACGCCATCACTTTTTTTTTTATTTTGAAGTCAACCTATTAGGGTGTATAATACAAGTTATAGTTTTGAATGACACCAATTATTTTACCCCATAATGTACTGAGAAACAGGAAAAAAAAAGTCTAAATGAGGTGAAATGGCAAAAAAAAATGCAGTTCCGACATTCTTTTTTTTGTTTTTAAGTCATTGCATGATAAAAAATGGCCTGGTATCATGATTTTCCAGGACAGTATCATTACTTAAAAAAAGTTTTTTTTATCAATATATTTTAGTGATTACAAAAAAATAAGAACCTTGCAAAAAAGTTTTGTTCTTTTATGCAATTTTCCTGTAATTTTATTATTTGTCTGTCCTTTGAGCTGGTTGATGACTTGTTTTTTAAGAGCTGAGCTGTACTTTTTCTATATGACATTTTGATCGCTTTGTATTGTATTTTTTTAGGCAAGTATAGAGACCGAAAACCGGAAACTCTGACATTTCTTATCAGCATTTAACTATCGGTTTATAAAATATCCTAGTTTGACAAATTAGACTTTTACAGACACAATGATGCTAAATATGTTTTTCTGTTAATTTTTTAATATCTTTATTTTTAAATAGAGACATTTTTTATAATTTTGACGTTATTTTTTTTTAGTCCACATAGTGGCCTTGCACTTGTGGTTATTTGATCACTTACACTATATACTGCAATGCCGCTGTACATAGTGTAATTGTGGTTCTATGAAGCTCAGGCCGGGACTAAGATAGCAGTTACGGGGGGGTTTCCAGCAGGTCCCCACCTGTTTTTGAAATCCATTAGCTCCCCACGATTGTCAGTGATTGACAGCAGCATCTAAATGGTTAACAGCAGCGATTAGAGCTAGGAGAACATTACATACAATTCATTTTGGTATGTTGCGTTTTTTTACAAATTTTTTTTCCTGTAGTCTTATTTTTCACCTTTAAAAACTTTCAAAATAAACAATAATATAAAACTAAAAATATTTTAACAAATATATAAAGAATGATTGACATCTATGGTGTTTCCAAACGTTGAAAAAAAATGTGTGAAAAAGTCATAAAGAAGTGTTGTTCTTCATTTTAGAATAATTGAACACCCGTACACAGGCAAAATAAAGAAGGTCTCAAATGACTTAAATGTGCCACAATTAGAATTAGGGCTTAGATCAAATAAAATATTTTTTTCATTACAGATTTTACTGGCAATCTGCAGTGAATGCAGCAATCTTTTTTTTACGTGACATGTGTTTTTCTGTAAATTACTGTCATGTGCTTTGGAGTTGTACTGTAAAATCCACACAGCAGATCCACAGCAACTGAACCCACTCCAGTAATGGGCTAATATTTATGTAGGATAGCGAAGGACTACTCTGAAGAGTTTGACTAGGACACCAAACTGGCCTTTAGTGTATTTGTGGGGTAGGAAATGTGATTATTGTTTTTATTACTTTTTATAGTCACAGCACAGGAATTTATGGTGCAAATGTGCTGAAAAACGTGCTGCTGGTGCCTATGTTTTTTGGGGGTTTTGTCCAGGTCACTAAAAAAATCTAAACCCCTGAGATTTTCTAACTGACTCTAAAAGTATTTTATCCTCGTCTAATGAAAATACAGTCTATATTCAGACATTAGTTTAACAAAGGTTGTGGGTGATGCTCTCTTTGAGGAAAAAATCTTTGTAAGGGAATTCCTGAAAGTACAGCTTTGTAAATAGTCTTCCCTGAGAGTCCAATCTTGCATCTGGTTCTCTGAGAATACCGTATTGAACCTACTCATCCCAGAGAGTACATCCTCACACCTACTCCTCCCAGAGAGTACATCTTCACATCTACTCATCCAGAGAGTACATCCTCACACCTAGTCCTCCCAGAGAGTACAGCCAAGCACCTAGTCCTCCCAGAGAGTACAGCCAAGCACCTAGTCATTCCTGAGAGTACAGCTTTGCTTCTACTTACTTCCTCAGAGTACAGATTTGCACCTAGTGCTCCCTGCCACAACTGCTTCACATCTAGTCCTCCATGAGAGTACAAGTTTGAATCTAGTGCTCCCTGAAAGTAAATATTTGCACTTAGTCTTCCCTGAGAGAACATCTTTGCACCTAGTCCTCCGAGTACAGATTTGCACCTAATGCTACCTGAGAGTACAGCTTTGCTCCTAGTCCTTCCTCAAAGTAAAGCTTTGCATCTAGTTCTCCCTGAAATTACAGCATTGCATTTAGTCCTCACTGACAGTACATCCTTGCATCTAGTCCTCCCTGATATTACAGCCTTGCATCTAGTTCTCCCTGAGAGTAAAGCCTTGCATCTAGTCATCCCTGAGAGTACAGACTTGCATCTAGTGCTCCCTGAGAGTACAGACTTGCATCTAGACAACCCTGAGAATACAGCCTTGCAGCTAGTCCTCCCTGAGAGTACAGCCCTACATCTAGTCCTCCCTGAGAGTACAGCCGTGCATTGAGAGTACACCATTGCATCTAGTCCTCCCTGAGAGTACAGTCTTGCATCTAGTCCTTCCTGAGTACAGCCTTGCAGCTAGTCCTCCCTGAGAGTGCATCCTTGCATCTAGTCCTCCCTGAGAGTACAGACTTGCATCTTGTCCTCCCTGATAGTACAGCCTTGCATCTAGTCCTCCCTCAGAATACAGCCTTGCAGCTAGTCCTCCCTGAGAGTACATCCTTACATCTAGTCCTCCCTGAGAGTACAGTTGTGCATCGAGTCCTTCCTGAAAGTACAGTCTTGTAGCTAGTCCTCCCTGAGAGTAAACTATTGCATCTAGTCCTCCCTGAGAGTACAGTCTTGCAGCTAGTGCTCCCTGAGAGTACATCCTTGCATCTAGTCCTCCCTGAGAGTACAGACTTGCATCTAGTCCTCCCTGATAGTACAGCCTTGCATCTAGTCCTCCCTCAGAATACAGCCTTGAAGCTAGTCCTCCCTGAGAGTACATCCTTACATCTAGTCCTCCCTGAGAGTACAGCCGTGCATCGAGTCCTTCCTGAAAGTACAGTCTTGCAGCTAGTCTTCCCTGAGAGTACACCATTGCATCTAGTCCTCCCTGAGAGTACTGTCTTGCATCTAGTCTTTCCTGAGAGTACAGACTTGCATCTAGTCCTCCCGGAGATTACAGCCTTGCAGCTATTCCCCCTGATAGTACAGCCTTGCATCTAGTCCTTCCTGAGAGTACAGCCTTGCATCTAGTCCTCCCTGAGAGTACAGCCTTGCATCTAGTCCTCCCTGAGAGTAGTCCTCCCTGAGAGTGCAGCCTTGCATCTAGTACTCCCTGAGAGTACAGCCTTGCAACTAGTCCTCCCTGAGAGTAGTTCTCCCTGAGAGTACATCCTTGCATCTAGTCCTCCCTGAGAGTTCAACCTTGCATCTAGTCCTCCCTGAGAGTACAACCTTGCATCTAGTCCTCACTGATATTACAGCCTTGCATCTAGTCCTCCCTGAGAGTACAGCCTTGCATCTAGTCCTCCCTGAGAGTACAGCCTTGCATCTAGTCCTCCCTGAGAGTACATCCTTGCAGCTATTCCCCCTGATAGTACAGCCGTGCATCTAGTCCTCCTGAGAGTACAGCCTTGCATCTAGTCCTCCCTGAGAGTTTGACTTTGCAGCTAGTCCTCCCTGACATAACTGCGTTGCCCCTAAAACCCCCTGACTCATTTCACAGAGAGCAGACTTTCTTAAAATCGGAATTAACTCCAGAGAACCTCTTAGCTAAAATGAGCAAAGAAGTAGCCAACACCAAGAAATATCTCCTTTTCGTCCCCTTCTACAAATGGAGAAACCGATTGATTTCTGTGCTGGACGCCAAATAAATCACCAGCAGCTGTTAGAAATGAGTCTGTACCCGGCCTATTGATAACCTTTTTTGTGTAATGAAGGAGATGTGAATGTCAGACAATAGACATCGCTGGCGCACACTGTCTTTGAACTTTCCTCATCTCTAAAGGACAATTAATTATAAGGGCCTTAGGGGTAGGTCACAGCAAGGGAAATGCTAGGGCCGTCCAAGCTTAGGCGGCCAGAAATCACAATGTATTTAATGTTTGCGCTTGTTGGTTAGAAGGGAAGCACCGACACATCAGATAGAGGTGGGAAGGCGGAAAGTGGAAAGCAAAAGGTTTGTTTTGTACGGGACTGTTATTGCATAATTGTATTGTAAATGTGAAATCATCCGTGTACAAGACACAAGGCCGGAGCGTTTTTTTTTTTTTCGCCCTCTTTTTACCCCTTCTCTGTCCAAAAGATCCACAGGGTAGGTTACAGCCAGAAATGGCTTCTCTGTGGCATATTAAAAAGGATGGTCTTTTCACCAAATCATTTCACAGATGCAAAACAGACCAACACAAAGCGTTTAGACTTTTTCTCCTACATTAAATAGAGTAACTGATAAGGTCAGACATATGATACCTAAAGACATGAATCTGTGAACTCTTGAAGTCAAAGGACTGCTCTGTGCACAATCTTTCAAAGGAAAGAGATCACAGAGCTCCACTGAATCCCCTTTAAACTTTATGAAGCAGGAGGAGAGAAAGCTCTAAGTAGGGAAGCTTGACAGAAGAGCCTTGAACTATTTTCTGAAGGAAAGATGAGACCCTCCCTAGGCTGCCACAAAACATCTTTTTTTTCTAAAGCCTCTTCTGAACTTTGATATGTGCCAAGACACTGCTATTGAAAGCTGTATAATTATGTGCTATAGCCACTGTAGAAAATGCTTTGTTCATCTCAACAAAGAACAATAAGGAAAGTAAAGCAACATTACACTGTATCTTTTTCTTTAAGGATGTCGAAAAGAAAAAAAAAAAAAAAAAAAAAAAAAGGTCACGATACGGTAGAACTAATAGAGACGTTGAGTAAGGAAGTATAAAGTGGATCTCACATGGGGTTTCAAATTGGAGCCAATGACACACAGATAAAAAAAAAAAAGACAAGAAGGAGACACAGGGGTAATGAGTGACGTTGAAACAAAGACTACGGACCTCTCTGCCCACTTCATTTACAGTGACCGGCGAACATCTACTGAACAATGAGGAAGTGGCATAAAGAAACACAATTATCCGACAGAAAAGGAACCTCACCGACAAAGTGGTGACTCGGATGCGGCCTCTTTGTCTGCCTCCAGAGCGCTACAGGTGATATTACAAAGAAGTAATTTGAGTTTGATGAGGATATGTTATCAGACTTTGGATACCGGTGAGGACTATAGGCTAACTATAACCTAAGCGGCCAACTTGAACTGCCCTAATAATGCTATAATCGGCACCGATACCTTTACCTGTGTAAGATGCCCGATAATACATTCGTGGGAATTTGTAATCGTCTGATGTTTTCCTCCCAGACTATAATACTGCCGCTCACTTTGCATGTCTTTTAAGTCGGCCAGACGCATTAGATAGCCGCCGGTCGAATGTTCACTTAGCAGACAATTATTTCTTTCCCAAATGCTCACGTTCAAGTGTTTTTTACTATGAGACAGGAAAAAGTCGCCTATAGGCAGCAGAATATCTCAGCCATTTAAATTCCTTCTTTCCCGCGACATCGTCTGCCAGAGACAGGAAGTTCCCACTCGCATCAGATAGTCAGCTAGTCCCACTGAAATAGGTGGGTTTGGCCGACTTTCATCTAATGTGTATAATGACCTGTAGGCTGTCGTAGAGAAAACGCAACTACTGTGGAGAAACTAGGAGGCCGGTTTTACTCAGCCATGAAACATAGACTATGCTTGGCTACGACTATTGCAATCCGAGTACTGTAGTGTCCATGTGTCATGGATTTGTGAAAATGGCCTAGAGGCCACTATACACGTTAGTCTTCTGTTGGCCGAACCTCCTGATATCAATGGGTTCTCTCATAGAGGACACAGAGAGCTCTCCTACGTATGAGTAAACGGAGCAAGACACCTGTCGACCGAACAATCGCCGAGCCATTATGGTTCAGCCCACAGCTATCTACAGTGAATGGGGGTTAACTCTAAGCATGTCCTTACAAGGCACAATTGAAATTTTAGTTTGTCAACAACTGGAAAATCTCAGGTTAGAGATTTCTAGTCTAGATCATAGCATACCTGTGAGGATCCAACTCCAAACATCCGAGCCGATCAATCGATTAAAAGGGTGCACCAGGAGCCACATTCTTCTCTTCGTCTAGAGGGCATGGCTCCGTACATTTAGTAGTGGATGTGGTTTTCCTGCTCAGTTCCACTCACATGAAAGACACTGAACTGATGAAACCTGTAGTACCAGGCACATCCATTGCTAACATTAAAAAGCTGTGCCTGGCAAACTATGGGGCAACACAACCCTTTCAATTAACTGATTGGGGAGGAAGTTGGGAGTCAGACCCCCACCCATCTATTATTGATGGCCCAACCTAAGACCAGGCCATTATTATCTAAGTCCCGGGAATTCAATTTAAATTTCTCTATAGTTTTCTGACAGATTACGGTATGACGTGAAATTTTAATTGGGTGTTAATGAGTCTAAAGGATGTCACTGTCCCTGAAATTGTCCAATGGGGTAGAGCTTGAAGATTAATTAGAAGAAGCCTTGACCAATCACGTTTAATGTGGCTAAGCAGTGCAATTAAAGGACCAATCAGTTGTGAGCATGTTGAGGAAGCCATTATATTAGATATTGTAAAGGGGCTGGACAGGGGCAGGGCGTGGAGAAATAAAATCCTCAGCCATTAATATAAAAAAACACAGATTAAAATTCTGGAGAATCACAATTTATGATCCATTCATTTTTTTTAGAAAAATAACCCGGATATGGTAAAAAATAAATGCATGCTATTATTTTCGAATATTGATAGATACTGAACTGAAACTTATTTCGTTTTAGTAAAACCCCCCCTGTGTCTTTCTAAAAAAAAAAAAAAAAAAAAAACAGCCACACGTGTTTGGGATCTTTCATTTTGGACATTATTCGGGGGCTCAATTCCCAGACCCATTCCAATGTGACCTATTTGACAAATCATAACAATCTGATTTAACCAATTTTTGAAAAAAAATTTATCTTCCAGAATATTCCTTTGCTAAAAATATAAAAACAAGCTACATCTACTTATCTCCACCCAAATGTCATTTGCTGTTTCTTATCACCAAACGCTTAACATTTTATATGAGAAACGTCCATTGAATCTTAATTGTTTCCCAAGTGAATTTTGCATTTCCTTCCTCTGGTGTCAAAATGTGAATGTGACCAAAGAGAGAGTCATTTGAAATATTGGTCATCATCGAAGAATAATGCGAGGCATTGTATTCTTGTGCTGTAAGCACCTCTGGGCATTGGCCATAAGGCTACAGCTAGAAATGACAAGGCCAGAATCTTCTCCTGCATCTAATGTGACTTTGCTTTTAAGTGCCTGACGCAGGGCAAACTACAGGGAATGGCAAGTCAGCGACACAGTTTATGATGGGACAAGTTCACTGCTTAATCATGGCTGGTACTTAACCTATATCACAAGTGTAAGTGAAAGTCAAGTAGATTTGAAAAGCACGCTGGGGTACGAGAGCTGTATAAGGGGCACGCTGGTGATTTCAGAGGAAACAGCCTCGTATCAGAGGTTTAATCACAGCCAAGGATCAGCAAAATGTGTCTGGAAGGAACGGACGAGGCTAAATATGGCAAATGCTCGGTTTGCTAAAAAAACCCCGCTGTATCCAGTTTCATCGCTAGCTGATGAATTTTGTTCCTTCCAGCAGAAGGAAAGAGGAAGGTTAATGTCACATTCAGCAAGACTACATCAGCTGTAGTGCAAATGGTTAACACCGGAGATGAACCGATTGCTTAACGCAACCCCCATCCACGGACCAGGTCAGTGCTCTCTGGCCGTGGACATGAGCTGCATGAATTGCCTTACCCTCCCAGGCTTATGAATAGCTGGGCTGGTGAGATGTCACCTGTGCACCACATTCATGATGTCATGCTAGGCCGGTGAATAAAATGCTGCATCGGGGAACTCAAGAAATTTGTGCAGCTCCTGTCTACAGCCAGAGAGCACTTACCTGGACCGTGGTTGTGGGAAGCGATCCACTCATCTCCAGTTAACACGGTTGACACGCCGTGACATATGAAATCAGGTGTGGGGTGTACCATGTGAATAGTCTTTAAAAGAAACCTGTCTCACGTTCTTATAGATGGATTTAGTGTATGGCTGTGTATGCGCTTATCCCTCAATCAAAGTGATACCTTTTGTGTATCATGATAAATCTATTGGAAAAGATATATGCAAATCAGCCCGCAAGTGCACGGGGGCGTGTCACTGCATTTGAGAGATGCAGACCACGTGCGCTGACACACCCCCGGTGCACTTGCAGCCTGTTTTTCATATGGATTCTACACTAGATGTCTCATGACTGGCACATCGCATCTCTACAAAGTATAATTTTTTTTTTCGGGAGACGAGCACCTATACAGCCATGCTACTACTTCCATATGGAACAACGTGTCTAATGACATTTTTGGATTTTAGGTCATCCTTAATGAGGTGCTGTAGAACTACATTAGCAAATGCTTTCCACGGAGACCGATGCAATAAAGCAATGCCATGACATCTATACATGGACATTCACCTGTGAGAATAAGTTGGCCCCCAAACAACACAATTAAACTAATTTTCAAGAAATATTTCCCAGAATAAAACAACATTTTTTATAAATATAATTTCATATCTATTTTAATAGTATTTTTCTCATTTATGTATTGGCTAGTCCATGAAGAGGTAACAATTGTAAGGAACCACAGGCACCAGTGACCAGGTTTTTTTTTTCTGTCTACATTTTATGAGTACCACCCAGAAGCTAACTGTCCTAGGTGGTACTTCCAAGTAGAGAGCTCGTTTTCATACTTTACTCCCAAGGAGTCTGTAATGCTCCATTCTCCGTTGAGTTCTTTATGGAAAACCAGTACTTTATGGGAAACCATGTAGCCTTAAGTGCATGACACTCAGTCAGACAGACTCTGCCCTACACTGATGAGGGGCAAAGATCCAGAAACAGCTGTCTGTAGATGAGTTCTCGATTTGGCATTTATCCCTGGTCATGTTGCAAGACTATTTGACTTTTTAGGGGAGGTACCTCTCCTGAGTGGTGCTTGTGAGATAGTTTCTTTCCTTCTGGATGAGAGCTCATTCGTATAAGAATCAGAAGAGATTGCAATTTGGTGCCCAAGCAGTAATCTGAAGGGACTACAACTACAGATTCTCCTCCACCGAGGAGAGTACTTCTTATAGACTGTTAATACAAGAGTGATGTTCGTACCTCAAAGTCATTGGCTTTGTTGTAGTGCATGTTTAGGGCCCGGTATAGCTCACAGTCCCGGGTGATGGACAGCTCTTCTGTGCTGGTTACACCATCATTAATGGCTTGCCTGGCATACTTCTCCATTTGGATGTAGTAGAACTCCCGGAAGTTGCTGAACCACTTGATGAGTTGAGAGGTAATGCATCTATTAAACTGAAAGACAGGCGAGAAAAGGATGAGACATAAAAAACTACTGTGAAATACTGTAAATCCACATGTCCATATAACACATCTGAGTTGCCACGTACAGGTGTGATATGTTATGAAACTAGAGATGAGCAAATCTTTGGAAATATTAATCCACCAGCTTTGTAGAATTTTTCCCCAAAAATTGATTCTTAGTGAAAATCCCAAGTACTGCAAAAGCTCCAATTGCCCTGAATAGTCGTAATACTCTGGGGTCTCCGAGGACTGTATCCAACTCCTTTCAACGCAAACACAGCCTTAGTAATATCAAAGTAACCTCACCCTATATGCCTGTGGTAAAGCGTTCTTCACTGCTGTGCTGTCAAGCACTATCTGTATAGGATCTTCAGTGCGTTACCACTTTCTCTCCATATTTCTATGGCTAAACTGTGATGTCCTCTCACTATCCAGATTCACCTCAAAATGGGTGCTACATCTCATGCTTCTGATTTTAAACAGATAATGAGAGTTCATTCTGATTGGCTGTGCTATGCCCTGTGATGTAATAGCACCACAATAATATAAGGAAGCCCGCCCGGCTGTGCCGGAAGCCATATGAGGGTTCTCCAGCTAATGCAATATTCTTCTAGCAGCCACTTTAAGGTGAAACACAAATTGTTCAAATCTGCAAATTCCTACAAAATTGAACACAAATTCGATTTGCATCAAATCGATTCACTCATTGCTACATGATACCAATTTATTACCAATTTATTGAGTTATCCAGTAAAAAAAAGTCTATATTTTTTAACATTAGAGCCTATAAGAGGTGAGCCAAAAGATTTGCAGGACTTTGGTCCAGTGGCCAAATTGATAGTCCATGTTCACTGGACCAGAGAAATGAAAACCTCTCTGGTAACTGGAATCCCCAGGTTTTCTTCTGATTAGTAGGCCCCTACGATGTCATGCATGTGTCATCCTTGGCCTACAGATCAGAAGAGGCACTGGGGATGCTACAGGGGGTATGAAGTTCACAGGGGTCTTGTCCAGTGGCCAGACAAGAAACATTGCAAGTGTGAACAGGGGATTACTTATATAAAAATTCATGGGCTGGGTGATTCAATAACCAAGCAGAAAAGCTTCAGGGAAACTAAAATCTATGCAAGTCAAGGCATTGTGGCCCCATAGTTAGCACAGACTTTTTGCATCTCTGGATCTGAATCCAACCTAGGATTCTTCTCTGGATTCGAATCCATTCTAGGGCTACATCAGTAGGAAGTTTTGGTTCTCCCCATGTCCTCAGGTTTTTGCCAAGAATGAACTGGTAGTTTAATTTGTAATTTAGGTTGTGAGCCTCAACGATCAATGAAAATTTTTGCACAGTGCTATGGTGTACAATAATAAATTATATTGTGGTACCGTGTTAGCCAGAAAAATCGATGTGAATACTTCTCCGTCCAATTATGACAAGAGCATTCTTAAAGTGATACCTTTATTGGCTAACCAGAAAATTATATGTTCGCTAGCTTTCAGAGCGCAGAGGCTCCTTCTTCAGGCAAGATTACATTTGGAATAATAAGAAAGACACAAGTGCACAGTGCTATGGAATATGTTTTTTGGAGACATATTCTGATGGACCCCCGAGGACGGGTTGCAGCTGGTCCCCATCCGTACGATCGGATATCTCTTGTTCACAAGGGTAGCCATTTCCTATAACAAAGTTGCCTACTATACAAAATCATCCAATGGGAAACTCGACCTTGACTTATTTTGTATAAGAAAGAAATGAGAAGTAGCTTGGTGAACGGACAGCAGAGGCTAAAGTCAGTAAGGCTCCTGGCTTCAGACAGCTTGGGCTTAATGGAAAACAATGATCTGCTACAACATTTATACGTGGGTATCTGTGACAAAGGCAGGCACATGTGGCATTGTTCGGGCTATTAATATAGCTTAGATCCCTCTGAAGTCAAGTAAACTATAATAAGAGTGTCATGCAGCCCCCTTCTGTTACTGGAGATAATACAAAGGTACAGCTGAGGCTTTGGAGAGCGTCGAAGGAGAAGCAAGGTTGGCTGCTCAGTCTTCTGCTCTAAAAAGGCAGTCATGTTTATCCTCCTAGGGTCTCTCGAGATACACTTTATATAGAAGGTAATCTCCAATGCACAATGAAAACATTTGGTAACACGAGCCTCTGTTACATCTGTGTGTTGGGATGGCACTGCTGGCACAGATAATAATCTCAATTGAACTTTAGTGGAATCTGTGCTAAGATGTCGTTTGTTGCCCTGTTTTCTCATTACGCTATTCCCATAGACTTCGCAAAGTTATTTGCTTTTATTACACCAAGAATGACAGGTCATTTTCAAAGCCCATCCGTACGTTAAAGGAGTTTTCCACGGTGGATGAAAATTATTTTCACAAAGGCTAAGAGTGGTGTAAAATAAAAAATAACAATCCTTTGCAGCTTACGCGATCGCCTTTGTTCTCTTTCTGGTCCAACGCTTACCCAATCACTGGTTGTGGTAGGTCACCACTGCTGTCAGTCACTGTCTGAACAGTCTTTTAGGTAATCGGGCCTGGGTTTGCTTTGGAATGGGAGTTGTGGGGTTGAGTGTCAGCACTTTTTTCATACCAGAGAGAGTCCTTTTAAAAATACATTTTTGACCCTGGACAAAACCCTCTAAGAAAAATAATAAGGTGGAACTAAAATGCAAAATTGAAGACTGAATGTACCCACATCAATACAGCCTTAAATGGGCAGCCTTGTCTTGACCATCATGTGCCCTCTCGGCTCTTGTGGAACAGGTCCATTCATGTATTTATTTCCCCAGAATATGAGAAACACTTTATTTTTCATCTCCTGGGTAAATTCATAACCAGCTGCTGTTTGGCCAAGGGGCATCTGTGATAATACAACCCCCAATCAAGTGCACAAACTGATTATTTAAAGTCAGAACATTATTTCATAAATATGACAATTTTCTTTTCCTTGGACAACTTTTGCCAATACCAGCAAGAATGGCTACAGCACAGGGGACCAATCTGAGGCAAATGATTATAGATAATAATTATAAATAGAGCATAATAAAAATAATATTTTGATAAGTCCGAACAAGACCACCATCACAACATGTACCCTGTCATCCTCATAAATGTAATCTCATGAGTGGATAACTTGGACAGTGTGGCTAAGGGGCTCCATACACATTTAATAGGTGTTGCCTAATGGTTCGGCGATCTTTCAGCTGCCGGATATCAGTCCTGACTCTTCCATAGACTGGAACGTTCGCTCGTGTGTTCTTCTGGAGAGAGCATCTTATCTGCATATTACAAAAGGATCGACAGTCAGAAATTGACTTTCCTCCTTCCAACATAATCTGTCCGGGAGAACTGGGAGACCTCCATACATATTAGACTGTTGGCGGAGAGCGCAAATTTTGGCGCGTTCGGCCGGCATTAGTCTAATGTGGAGGGGAGGGGGCTTAATTGTTTCAACATCTTTTTCGTGGAATTTGTTTTTTTTCCCTCATTGTTAGACGAAATGACCATCAGTGTTATTTTTTTTCCCATTGACATGTCGCTGGGATAAGCCCACACTTTATAACTGAGTCTGGTTGAAGATCTCTGTAAAATTAGATGGCTGGGAACATAACAAAATAAGGAAAACTTAGAAGGGGACACCGAGCTAAATCAGTGCCGTGTCTCAGGATCAGTGAAGTTTCCATAGGTTGGATTGCCACAGATCAGAAAGTGTTGCAATACTTGGGTACAGTGGCATGCCAAAGTTTGAGCAACCCTGGTCAAAATTACTGTTAATGTGAACATTTAAGTTGTAGATAAAATGATCTCTAAAAGGCCTGACGTTAAAGATGACACATTTCCTTTGTATTTTAGGCAAAAATATATATATTTTCATATTTTATTATTTAAAAATTACAAAATGGAAAGTGGGCTGATGCAAAAGTTTGTGTGCCCTGCATGGTTAGTATCTAGTAGTACCCCCTTTTGCAAGTATCACAGCTTGCAAGCACTTTTTGTAGCCAGACAAGAATCTTTCAATTCTTGTTTGACGGATTTTCATCCATTCTTCCCTTGGAAAATTCTTCCCGTTCTGTGAGATTCCTGGGTCGTCTTGCATCCTCTGCTATTTTGAGGTCTAGCCACAGATTTTCAATGATGTCCAGATCAGGGGACTGTGCGGGCCTTTGTGATACCTTCAGCTTGCGCCTTTTGAGGTCGTCTATTATGGATTTTGATGTGTGTTTAGCTTCATTATCCATTTGTAGAACAGCCCCAATGCTGATTGATCCACCTTCATGCTTAATAGTTGGCGAGATGTTCTTTTCCTGATATTCTGTGCCCTTTATTCTCCACACATACCTTTGATCATTGTGGCCAAATACCGTAGTTTTAACCTCATCGGTCCACAGGACTTGTTTCCAAAATTCATTAGACTTGTTTAGATGTTCTTTTGCATACTTCTGACTCTGAATTTTATGGTGAGGATGCAGAGGAGGTTTTCTTTTGATGACTCTTCCATGAAGGCCATATTTGTGCAGGTGTCACTAAACAGTAGAAGAATGTACCACAACTCCAGAGTCTGCTAAATCTTTCTGAAGGTCTTTTGCAGTCAAGCGGGGGGTCCTAATTTGCCTCTCTAACAATGCTTCTTATAAACTTCTCCTGCTTTGAGGGCCTAAGACATTTACATTTTCAGAATGGTAGGCAGCTGCTTAGAAGAACCCATGGCTGCTGTTTTTTCGAACAAGGTTAGCGGAGGTTAGGTTTTTATAAAGCTGGGAAATTTACATCACCTAGCGTTTCCTAATGATGATAGTGAACAAGCCATAACCCTAACAGGCTAATAAGGCCTGAAACCTTGGTCAAAGTTATCTGAGCACACAAATCTGCAAGGGTGCCCAAACTTTTGCATCAGTCCATTATCATTTTTGCAATAAATGTAAAAAATTACAATATATATTTTTTGCTGCCTAAAATACAAAGGAAATGTGTCATATTTAACTTTAGGCCTTTTTTCATCTTCAACTTGCCTAACTCTTCACAATAACAGTAATTATTGACCAGGGGTGCACAAACTTTTACATGCAACTGTATATTTATTTCTACTTGATTTTATAGTGTGTGCAAAAAAAACTTCATCTCTCCTGTTTACTCTCCTGCAACTGACGAGCAGATGCCTTTATATCTTTATTTCCATCTTAAATACAGATGGTCCTAAAAACACACAGACTCCCTGTTATGGCAATACACCTCCAACAATGTCTTAATTAAACATCATTTTCCAAAATATGGGAATAGTAACGCAGGGCTTTCAGTTTCAACATTAAACAAGTTTTATTTGAAATGGGTTGTCCATATTTGGGGACATTTTTTATTTTTACTTAAGTGCGTGAAATAGAAAAAAAATTGCAATTGGTTTAATTAAAAATGATAACTACCTGCCTGTTGTACCTGGCACCAGCTCAGATTAGTCACGACCACTCCTGCAGACGATTCAGCTGTTCCACGTCAACAGAGCAACTCTTCCTCTTCCAGACTGCCCTGTCGAGGGGGTGGGACTGCTGATGTCATGCTGATTGACAGCCAACTTCCTGTAGTTAGGCAGCCGGGAGCTGGCTATCAATCAGCACAACGTCAGCAGTCATGACGCATCAACAGAGCAGAGCAAAAGAGAAGCAGCAGCTCTGTTGACGTGGCATCACTGGAAGCTGCAGAATCGCTTGCAGGAGCAGTTTGTTGTTAATTGCACCAGCAAAGATCGGCGTCGGACTCAACTACTGGCCTGTTAGTTTTTAGGCACATTGAAAAAAAAAAGTTTAGGATAACCCCTTTAAGGCTTCTTGATTCTATGTAAATTGATTTTGGATACATTTTTTCATTTTCCAAATCCCAAAATAATTTCTAAAAGTTAAAGGGAATCTGTGAGCAGGTTTTTGCTATGTAATTTGACAGCAGCATGATGTAGGGGTAGACATCCTCGATCTAGTTCTAGCAATGTGTGATTTAATTTTCTGTGTGCAACAGTTGTGGGAGAATCACAGTTTTCTCTGCTGCATATCTAGCAGTGCCCATCAGAATGTTGAGCCCTATATAACCCCGCCCACACCCCTGATTGGCAGCTTTCTGTGTACACTGTATAGTGACAGAAAGCAGCAGTGCTAGGGGGGGCAGGACTGGACCAGGAAACAGAAGACACCTAGTCCTGTAGTGATAATCTCCTGCTGATAAAACACTGATTTTATTGAAACAGCAAAATGCCGCCTAGTAAGTAACAGATCGCTGGAATCAGGGTCCCAGCCCCCTAAATCATACTTGCTCTCAGATTAGAAAGCAAAATCCTGCTGTCAGGTTCTCTTTAATCAGAAAGAAAGGTACCGGTAAGTATCCCAAAATGATGCTACTTAAAAATAAAACTCAAAAATATATAGCTACAGTGAATGTGTCCAAAACAGGGAGAAGGAAATTATTTGTGAGGGAAGTAGCACCCACAGATTAAAGTTTCACGCCGTGCTATGGAAATTTCCAAACTTTTTCTAAGCGGTTCATGTTATAATAGGGGACACATTTATACTCGTGTCACAGATATTCTTTAGGAGCAGGGTGACTTGAAGTTTAGCTTAAATTTCCCTTTAAACAACAGATGAGACCCTCGCTTGCCAAGCCAAAGCCAATAAACCCATAGCTTTAAATCATGCAAGCTGATATGTAAACCCCCCTGCCTTTTGTCATCGCAAGCATTCACTGTCCCCCCCTCTAAGCTCCAGGAAGACGTGTACATTAATCAAAAATCAACAAAGAACACTTATCCGACACCGCCATGAGGACA
The DNA here is from genome assembly GCA_009801035.1 of Oophaga pumilio. NCBI lineage: Eukaryota > Metazoa > Chordata > Amphibia > Anura > Dendrobatidae > Oophaga > Oophaga pumilio. The sequence continues at coordinate 165,251 of VIAB01001035.1, forward strand.
TCCAGGCCTCCATCAAGATGACAGCTAAAGTGTGCATTGGGGCTGTAATTACTGCACAGAAAGTTGTTTCTATGTTAACAGAGATAATGAAGTGAATGAAAATTCGTGGCAGGGAATCTGAGGAAACAGAAGCAGGGAGACTGGTGTTTGTCCCAAAAGGCCATCTTGCATCATAATTGCCCTGCAGTTGCAAGGGTCCTTACAGATAATTGACCAGAAAATGATTAAGTCATCATCAAATCGCTTCTGCTTGCGAGAGTTCAAACATGTACTTAACCTATCCAAGAATTATATTTTCGCTGTGTGGGTCTGTTCTGTCTCTATTCAGCCTTGCGGGGAACCTGATTAAAAAGACAACTGAAGGCCCCCGGTTATCTGATCTTCTGGTAGCCCATCTCAATACAACTTAAACCCATTACGATCTGCTGAACTTGGAGTTCTTTCCATTTTATCTGCGCCGTCCAAATTTCCAGACATTGAGATAACGACGACAGGCCCCCCC
>VIAB01001035.1:184492-195851 GCA_009801035.1 Oophaga pumilio
TCGTAAGTGGACACCGAATTCTGAATTATCTTATGTTGGGATCGGTCCGACGTTATATTTTTTTGTGACCAAACAAAACCCACAGACAAGAGCGATAATGTTTGGACATAACCCAGAAGATAACATGATCTCCATTTGGATTTATGGAAATTTCTCAATGCTACTGAAAAGACTAAACTGGCCCCAAAAGCGAGGTCTAATTGTCATTATGGCCACCCCTGTAGAATATAAATGTGCCATGTATATCAATATTAGTCTTATCATTTCCGCATCCTCCACAATTTCCTCCAGTCCAGAATTCGAGGTACTTACCTACATGGTGAGATATCAGATCGGATAGTAAGAGTCATACATAATATGATAATACAGGATTAATACAGAGATGCAGGACCGTTTTATAAATCTGGGTCAAAATGTTAACCAATTGTGGATTTGGCCTGTAAGCTTTGAAAAGCCTTCAGTGATTGCAAATGGGTTTAGTATAAAATCATATTGGCACAAACCAGAATTCAGTGTTAAAACAGTATTAAAAGATAATAACTTCTTGCCCTAAATTCCGGAGGCCGTAACCAAATCTCTCCAATTACAATATATTTTATCATTTCATAACTTATATAAAGACCCCCGCGTCTGCCCTTGAGCATGCTCCCCTGCCAGAGATACATAGAGCAGCACTCGGACTCATCGCCGGACTTACCTTCACATCGGAGAAGTAGGTTTTCAGCATGTTGGAGCTCGGATACCGTGTGTAAAAAAACATGAGTTTGGCTTTTTTCAAGTGGTTTGGAGACAGGCCTTCCTGCATGTAGAATTGTGCTAGTCAAGGAAAAGACTCAATGAAAGGAGCAAAGAAGAACAGACAACATTATACAGAACGGTGACGACAGTCTCATCGCCGGGGGCCATTATTACATTGAGAAGGGTTTCTGTATCAGAGATAAAAGCGATCGTTCAGCTATTATACTATTATATATTGTTTCCTCAATACATGTATTTGTGTAACGTTACATGCGTTTACTTATCTATCTATCTGACCAGTAATTCTTACAGAATGAAGCAAACGTGGACAGGTGTAAGCTGCAGCCAAGAGCGCAGCGGCCATTGTGTGCCGAGACATATCCAAAAACACTGCCTATATGAAGTCTATCAGTCTATCTATCATCTATCTCATATCTACCTATCATACTGCAGTGTAGACTGTACTTGTAAAATGAAGGAAGGTACTTAACGCACAAAGTTGAAAAGTCGTGTGTGCCCACCAGCCACGACAAGGAGTTTGTTTCTTTGATAGAATACTAACCATGTTTATCACACATGCATCTCCCCAGACAACAGCCTAAAAACGTGAATGGCATGTAGAATCCACCTTTTTCTCTATATACTGTATCTATCTACCTTTCATATTTATCAGTCTAGGCTTGACAAAGGTTCTGCTGAACTGAAAAGCTAATATAGGCCATTAAAGTTCATTTTTCTGCTGCCTGTTTCTTTTGTACTTCTATCTATCTCATATCTATTTACCTATCATATATGTATCTATCTCATATCTTTCTATCTAGATAGACATAGATCTATCTCCTATACTTCTGTACCTCCTTTATCCATAAACACAGTAAGTGGCCACCTGCTTAATAGTTTCAAAACCTTACAATCTATATAATTGGCACATGAAAGCAACCAAACCAGTTCCCGGAGGACGGAGGGCTAACCATAACACTTTAGGCCTACTAATTTTCCTTCTAGCACTTCTTGGCATTATTTTAAGCGTTGTAAGCCTGTCTGCTTAGGACACATCTGTGCCGCAGGCTGGGCCTGCCATTTCCTCTGCAAATTAATGGCTTTATAATTTATCAGAAATGAAGATGCATGTGGAGAAAATCAATGTGGCCCCCCCAAAGGTCAATTAAGTCTTCTTCCCCCAACGTTGCTCCCTGGTTTTCTTTTTTTAAGGACTTGAAGGAAGAAGAAGCGTAGATACTGAACTTACTGTATAACTTCACGCGGAAAGTAAAGCTGCTCGTGATCCTGTGTAATACTGCAGATCGGAGGCTTGTAATGGAGATATGATAATTTCATCTACACGAGACAATAAATAGAACAACATGCCCCTTACTGCATCCAGAGACTAAGGTATACAGCGTATCCATCTTTTTATTATATGAAGTAGTACAGTACAACGCCCTACTCCATACAGGGGCATCCCCTAAAAGATAGATATTGCAGGGAACATATATTTTTTCATGCAGCCTAAGGTTTCTTTTTTACAACAGAATCATGTGCGTGACGTCTGACATCCATCACAGGTTATATTAATGCTTTCTTTATATCTATTGCTTATATTTCTATCTCTACTATGTATTTAACTATCTTTCTAATATCTATCTCAAATGTATCTGTAAGTCTACTTTATATCTATAGGTATCTATCTATTTTGCTAGATCTAAGATCTACCTAGAAATCTATTTATTTCCATCTCATATTTATCTATATTACGTATTTTAGCATCTTTTTAATACTCCAATATCTAATCCATCTATCTACAGATACAGCTCCTAAAATAAACTTTAAGCAGTTTTGCCTCAAAGGTTTAATCATTACAAAGGAAGGTAATTTCGCTGACATACTTCTTGTGCCAAGAGAAGAATTGAGCGAACCTTCAGTTACCTCCATTAGACTGATAGAGAAGTCTAAAAGTGCATTATACTCTCCAGTGCCATCTGTCAAAATGCATAAATGAAATAACTGCAGCAAGCTGTCACCTACGGCTCGGAGATAAGACTTTCAGGAAAGTCATAACTTCGGGATGAATTACATCTTGGTGTTTGCATGTTTCAATGTGCTGTGAAATGGGATGAGAAAACTATTTTGTTATCAACCAACACGTCAGAGAATATTTTATCAGAGGCTTCAATTATTCACTTGTGCTTTATATAGACCCCTGTGTTATTACAGAGTCTGAGCTTCTTGTGCGCTGCGTCCATCCGAATAATAGAATCCTCAATGTAAAATAGAAGAAAACATAATTGCGAACAATATCTATCTCTCTAGATATCTTTGTGTCTATTCTGTCATATAGGTTTACTTATCGATACCTATCTATCCATCCAATGCTTATATTTAGATTCTATCTATTATCTATCTATCTATCTATCTATCTATCTATCTATCTATCTATCTATCTATCTATCTATCTTTATCTATTATCTATCTATCTATCTATCTATCTATTATCTATCTATCTATCTATCTATATTTATCTATTATCTATCTATCTATCTATCTATCTATCTATCTATCTATCTATCTATCTATCTATTATCTATCTATCTATCTATCTATCTATATTTATCTATTATCTATCTATTTATTATCTATCTATCTATCCATCCCATATCTATCTATCTATTATCCATCTACATTAATCTATCAATCATCTGTCTATCATCTATCTATCTATCTCTCTAGATATCTTTGTTTCTATTCTGTCATATAGGTTTACTTATCGATACCTATCTATCCATCCATTGCTTATATTTAGATTCTATCTATCTATTTATTATCTATCTATCCATCCCATATCTATCTATCTATCTATCTATCTATTATCCATCTATATTAATCTATCAATCATCTGTCTATCTATCTATCAATCATCTGTCTATCTATCTATCTATCTATCTATCTATCTATCTATCTATCTATATCTATTATCTATCTATCCATCCCATATCTATCTATCTATGATCTATCTATCTATCTCTATTATCTATCTATCTATCTATCCATCCCATATCTATCTATCTATCTATCTATCTATCTATCTATCTATCTATCTATCTATCTATCTATCTACAGTATCTAAAACACAAAACAAGCATGCAGCACTCAATAGCAAGTACTATGCAAAAAAATGCTGTATTTACTGGCCCATGTGAACAGATGGCAATAATTTTGACTCAAGAGAAAGTGAGCCTTTTGTTTTTCTATCTATGTATCTATCTCATATCTATCTATCTATCTATCTATCTATCTATCTATCTATCTATCTATCTATCTATCTATCTATCTATCTATCTATCTATCTATCTATCTATCTATCTATCTAATCACCTATTGTATCCATCCATTCAGAAAAAAGAGTAGTAAATGGAGGTACAGGGCTTCCAGGCATTACCCCAACCTGATTAGTAAGAAACAAAAAAATGGAAGCAGTACTCCAAAAATAGTGCAAATTAAAGGACTTTAATGGTCCATGTGGCGACATTTCGATTCATAATGAGATTTGGGAAAGGTTCACACTATGAACTGAAACGTCGCCACGTGGGCCACTAAAGTCCTATAATTTGCACTATTTTTGGAGTGCTTCTTCTATTTTTTTGTTTCTTCTATCAACCCACTGATCTATCTATGATCTATTTACCAGATATCGATCTATTTATCCATCTAATTATCAATATTGGTTTTTGAATAAAGTATCATACATGTATGGCTTCTCTTCCGAAAACAGATTCTGCGGACTCAAAAGAAAAAAATATATATATTGCAGGATCATACATAAGCAAAATCATGAACAAATATCATATTCTCAGCACATAAATGATGTAAATAATCACATATATATATAACAAGAAGAAGAATATGTTCATTGCTAGGTGAAGGAAAAAAATGTAGGTTTTCTGCAAAGTAAAAAAAAAAGCCTTGATCCAAAGTGGTTTGTTTTGTATAAGCTTGTTACATGCGGCGTTATGTTTCTCGCATTTGCGGGCGCTTCCTTTGGCGCACTTCGGGTGTTTTCCTAGTGGTTTGCCAATAAAACCTAGCGTGACGCCTTCTTACGGAGCAAGGACGCTGTTTGGTAAATATTGTGTAAGTGACCGATTGGTGAGCTTTCCTTTTAAGTGAGTGCGCTGAAAACCCAACTGTTCTTCCAAGAAAGCCCTGGCTGTTTCCAGGATACTTACACACGCACAATGAGTCACGATGGAATAGATTCAGTAAACATACAGCTGTACCGAACACGAGCTAAGCCCCATTCAAGGCCAGGAAAGAAAATGAGCACAAATAAATATTAAGGAGTTGGGGGTTGGATGGGTGGGCGGAGGTAAGTGCGCTAGATGTTCAAACAATCTCCAGCCCAGAAGTTCACGCCGCCTGCCTCGATTCTCCGAGCCTTAGCTTTGTGAAGACAGATGATATTCAATTCTATGTGCGATGCAAAATAGACAATAACTGCTGAAACTTGAGCCAGCTGCCAGGTGTAAAAAAAAAAAAAAAAAAAACAGCAAAAGATGATAAATCCATAAATTAATGAAAGACATCTGCTCAGGAACATAAAAGATCAGAGAAACGGTGTACTGCAGCTGAACCTAAAGCAGTGTTCAAACAACCCGAGTCTTGTGTTGTGTGTTTACTAAGTACAATATAGCCCTAACTAAACAACAGCAACACAAAGGTGGATGGAAGATGCTGGGCGTGTGTGGCCGCGGAGGACATGGCAGGCAGCGGAGGGACAGATGCTTGTCCTTTATCTGCCGGTGGACGCCTGGAGGATGTAATACTTCATTGTAAATACTACTATTTGTGTATACCAGCGCTAGGCAGGGTGTGCCAGGCTGGACTCGCATAACCCAGGTCAACGTCCGGAGAGACATTAAGGCTATGTGCACACATTCAGGATTTTTCAGTGTTTTTCCTCTGCAAAAAAACGCTTTAAAAACGCATACATTAAGCATCCCATTATTAGAATGCATTCCGCAAATTTTTTGCCCTTGCTGCGTTTCTTCCGCAAAGAAAACGCATCGCGGGAAAAAAACGCAGCATGTTCATTAATTTTGCGGAAAATCTGTGGATTTCCTGATATATTATTGTATTAGGATGCTCCGGAAAAAGACGCGAAAAATCCGCACGAAATCCGAGCAAAAAATGCAAAAAAAACGCGTGCGGATTTCCTGGGAAAGGAGTCCGGTTTTGATCAGGAAAATTCTGCAAACAATCCTGAACGTGGGCACATAGCCTTAAAGGGTCAACCTTAGAGCTGCCGATTAAACTCCTAAGATCTGAGTGTGTGATCAAACTTTAAGAGTAAGTTCACACAGAGCACATAAAACAATAATAAACTGCATGGGCAGGCACCGGGAGAGATTTCAGAAATCTCATTCATTTGCTGTTACTGTAAAACGTTGTTTTTCTTTTGCCTGATAAACTGGATGAAAAAAAAAAATGTGCGAAACAAGCCCCTGAGGGGTAAAAATGCACACGGTGTATACTGGGTCCAGATTTTCCAGGCAGATTTAAGTAAGTTAATCAGATTTTAAAAATCTCATCTACATTTTTTTTGCGTGTAAATTGACCTGTGGAGCAAAATATGATATCTGTAGCGTGTCAAGGCTTCGTGGGGAATTCATTGGCCTTTTGCACCATTTTGGGTGAAATCCTTACCAAAATCTGCAACAAAGTCAACATGTAACACATGCGGATTTTCATGTGGAAATGGAGCGTAAATGCTGCAGAAAATCTACATCAGATCCACTCTGTGTGCAGGGCCATTCTCCACGCTGCGTCTGACCTCATGTGTTAGAAGCTCTGCCACCATCATGCCGAAGAGTCAGAAACCAAACTGAGAGGATCTTCGGATGTGAGCAGATAGATGCAGCCTCTGGGAGCACCCTAGAAGAAGCACTGCTCCTCCTCCTCCCATCAACATTTTTATCTTCTTAATATATTGCAGTCATCATATTATACAGTGCACTTACAATTGCTCATTTTGCCTTTCTACCCAGATAATTCTCTTGTCCATTAGGTCTATGACATCACGTGATTAAAAACTGACTAGCTGAATCCTTCTGAGTCATCAGTCACTGCAAAAGTCCCTGGCTGGGGGAAGGAGGGAGCAACTGGGTCAGAAGATGAAGAAGGGAGATGATAAATGCAGGGACATGAGACTTCCTGTTTCTACATGGAGCAGAGAAAACAAGTACTCAGTGCTATATAATGATGATTGCAATATATTAAGAGGATAAAAACTTTGGTGGGAGGAGGGGGAGTGCTTCTTTAATAAATACTGGTGTGATATAAATGCAGATGCCTAGTTTTAGAGTAAAGCCCCCATCTCACATAGCGAGATCTCTGCTGAGTTACTAGTTTTGTGACGCAACAGCGATCTCCCCTGCGATATCGCTGTGTGTGACATTCAGCGACGATCAGCCCCCCTGCTGGGTATCGCTGATCGTCACTGAATGTCCTGGACATTTTTTTGAATGTTGGTCTCCCGCTGGCCAGCACGCATCGCTGCGTGTGACAGGCGGGAGACCAGCGATCAGGGAGCTGGAGCTGGTAACCATGGAACACATCGGGTTTTCAGGTGCCGCTCGGTGTCTAGAAACCCGATGTGTACCTTGGTCACCAGCTCCCTGCAACAGCGCGCTGGTATCTAAGGTACACTGCATGTAACTAAGCGACGTGCATCACATGTTACCCGCATAGTCTCTGTCCTGATCGCTGCTGAGAGCTGCCTGTTTGGCAGCTCACCAATGATCATGTAGCGACACACCAGCGATCCTGACAAGTTCATATCGTTGTCGGGATCGCTGGTGTGTCGCTATGTGTGACTGGGCCCTTAGTCAGCATGGGACACAAACTGTGATGGGGGGTGCTCTGCATGCTCCACTGTGATGGGGGGGCTCTGCATGCTCCACCGTGATGGGGGGTGCTATCATGCGCCATCATGATGGGGGTGCTCTGCATGCTCCACCATGATGTGGGGGGCTCTGCATGCTCCACCGTGATGGGGGGCTCTCATGCTCCACCGTGATGGGAGTGCTCTGCATGCTCCACCATGATGTGGGGGGCTCTGCATGCTCCACCGTGATGGGGGGTGCTCTCATGCTCCACCGTGATGGGAGTGCTCTGCATGCTCCACCATGATGTGGGGGGCTCTGCATGCTCCACCGTGATAGGGGGTGCTCTCATGCTCCACCGTGATGGGAGTGCTCTGCATGCTCCACCATGATGTGTAGGCGCTCTGCATGCTCCACCGTGATGGGGGTGCTCTGCATGCTTCACCATGATGTGGGGGGGCTCTGCATGCTCCACCGTGATGGGGGGTGTTCTTATATTCCACCGTGATGGGGGAGGTCTGCATGCTCCACCGTGATGGGGAAGCTCTCATGCTACACAGTGATGGGGGTGCGCTGCATGCTCCACCATGATGTGAGGGGGGCTCTGCATGCTCCACCGTGATGGGGGGTTCTCTGCATGTGCCAAATGGAGGTGGCTTGTGATGAGGTAACTGTGGGATGACTAAAATCAGAGCCGGCCAGCGTTGACTGTTCAGGTGAGCAGCTCCACCTCTGTGACTTTTAACGTTTCAATGCAGCAAGCTATTTGTTTCCTCAAATTTGACAGAAGATCTTGTAAACCTATCACTGCACTGGATTACACAAAGCTCAGTTCAGGGGGCCACTGACTCCCATTATAAATATATGAGCTTTTTCCATTGTGATGTAATGATTAGCTTTAGAGGGGCTATACTGATGAATAGTGACCAAAAATATGCCGAAAGGACAGTCTATAGTTTAGCTCATCATAGTAAATGGGCACAATAGACGCATATGTCCGGACTGGGAGGCATTTCTAAAAGGAGCTTCCAAACATGGCATGAACCTAACCTGAGACAATAGGAGGAAGTGTAAGGTTGTAATATTATTCTATTGTTTGGACATTCAAAACATTTAAAGAGGACCTGTCGTTTCAGATAAATATGAAATTATTTTGCCTAGTGTGAATCCGGCTGTTCTCAATGTTGATTTTCTTCTCTTCCTGCTCCTCCCCATTCTAGAGAAATGCCCCTTTTCTTCTCTCTGTAAATCTAGTCTTGTTAGTCAATTGGGCATATTTATCAACTATTCTTTGTGGGCGTATTCTCAAGGACCACGCCCAGTTGGCTAATGAGATTAGATTTATATAACGTAAAGAGGTTGTCATATCTCAGGAATGGAGAGGCGCAGGAAGAAAAGGAAAACATCGCCGGGGTCAACAGAACAGCAGCATTTATAATTAGTTTCTATATACCATATATATATATACATGGCAAGTGACAGGTCCCTTTTAAAAACACGCGTCCAAAAGCAGGTTCCCAAAACCAGGTCAATTGGTCAGTGTGAATATAGTCACATTACAAAAGGAACATGCACTGACCAAGTGCACTTGCAAAAGATGAGGTTCATGCGATTAATACATTCAATGGTTGTGATGTCATCACTGATCGCAAATCAACAAAGGGAATCCTATGTGCTAGGTATCAAAAAATGTCTGCTGCCAAAATGATTTTGTAAAGTCTGCGACGAGTACCTGAAGGAGTTAACGTGAGCCTTCAGATGTCACCCTCACTCCTGAGCACTCATTGTTTGTACTAATGACATTGTGTGTTAAGTCTTTTGTGCTGCCCACATTAGGGTTGGCTAATCTGCACCTGTATGGCTGCCCCGGGTTATGAATGCGCTGGGTATCTTTGCAAATGAATACGTTTAATCAAATATTAAGTTTTATTCAAATGCAAAAAACTAAGCAGCAGCCTGACGTAGTTTTACCATCACTGATTTCCTTGTCAGGCATCTTTTTTGCATCTTAAGAAAAACAGCTCCTGCCGAATCCCAGACATTTGCATTTACCAGAATGAAGCACAACTGAAGTAGTGTGTGCAGAAGGGACATCTGCGCAGGTGAAACACGTCTCCTATTCAGATAAGAAAGCTGTCAAAGGATTGGCAAGGCTTCTGCGACAGAGCACCGTGCAGCTCATTTATCACACCCATTTGTATCAGGTGTTAGACAGATTCTCCTTGGAAAAAAAATGCAAGATCTGCGGAGAAGTCATTCTGCAGACATTATTTCATATGGATATGACTTTAAATGGAATCTATCAGTATCTTTTACTCCACTAAACAACAGCTACTGGTTTATAGAGTCACTGGGGTTCCTCTTTCGCTACTGGTTTATAGAGTCACTGGGGTTCCTCTCTCGCTACTGGTTTACAGAGTCCCTGGGGTTCTTCTCTCGCTACTGGTTTATAGAGTCACTGGGGTTCCTCTCTCGCTACTGGTTTATAGAGTCACTGGGGTTCTTCTCTCGCTACTGGTTTATAGAGTCACTGGGGTTCCTCTCTCGCTACTGGTTTACAGAGTTCCTGGGGTTCCTCTCTCCCGAACATCTGCCCATTCTTGGCTTGACTGACATCATCAGCCGATTCTAGCCACAACCAGAGCATGCGCAGTGCAGATCAAGTGGCCAAAAGAACTTTAAAGGGGTTGTCCGGCAAGAACTAGTTACTGTCTACCCCTTGTTATTGATCAGTGGAGGTCCGAACGCTGGCATTTTTATCCCCCTTAAAATGGAGTGTCCCTTTGGCGTCTCTCGCAGAACCAACTTACCGTAATCTCTTACAACATATCTCTCACAGTTATTGCTCCATTTTCATTACTGATAGTTAACAAAATATTGCTAAATGTTACGAGTGAACCATTCTCAGTAAAACCAAAAATCATCTATTCAGGCTGAGATATTGTTGGAGCGATATCCCTCCTATAGCAGTTGTAACCTAGATTCACTGAAGGCCTCAGTATGAATCCCCTCCCTATCCTTATTCTTCTCCTATCCTATCACCCCTACTTTTTACCTTCCTTTGTTTGTTGTCCTTAACACATTATAATTATCTCCTTCAATTAATTCTTTTTTTGTTTTATAGAATTAAACTGCATATTGTACAATGACAATACATATATAATGCGTTTCTACTGGAACTATCTTTATTTCATTTGATTCTCTTTGAAAATTCAATAAAAAAGAATTTAAAAAGAAAAAGAATGGAGCGTAAATGCACATGCACTGCAGCGGTACACTGCGGAGACAGCTGTCAGTCAATGTGCCGGGGCGAAGTGACAGCCACCGCTCACTGTCTACCGGCCACACCTCTGTGACTGAAAGCTGGGAGGAATAAAGTTCATTTCCTCCTGGTAGCTGGGCTCTCAGCTTTAGGATGCTATTAAGGCCCCTTTCACACGTCAGTGTCTCTGGTACGTGTGGTGACAGTTTTCTCACGTACCGGAGACACTGACACACGTAGACCCATTCAAATTAATGGGTCTATGCACATGTCAGCGTGTTTTCACAGACCGTGTGTCCGTGTGCAAAACATGCAGACATGTCCATTTTCCTCCAGCAGCACGGTCCGCAAAATGTCCAGCACACGTGCACACGGAGAACAGTTCACACTGTCTTCCGTGTGCACGGACGGCCACCGGGGAAGAAGCGCTACAGTAATCACTGTTCCCCTGCATGTGGTGCTGAAGCTGCCTGTCATTATT
>VIAB01001036.1:48281-64795 GCA_009801035.1 Oophaga pumilio
CACGAGCCAAGCTAGTACCAAATGATTTTATTTTTTGGAAACAGTGGCAATATGATGGAGATGTAACTGAGCATACAAAGACTCTCCTTTTTCTTCTATGGAAGTGTAAATTTTAATAAATCCTTTGATTCCAATAGCAGCTCATATCTACTTTTTATGGACTTGGGGGCCTGTATTGTTCAAAGCATATATTTTGCAGTCATTAACTCTTTCCACTAGGGGGCATCACAATCCATCTTCCATAAACACATCTGAGCCATGTCTATATTTCCAGCTGACACACAAGCAGTAAACATGAGATACAGTACATGACAACCTTAGATATAAACATTCTTCGGAACCAAGAATCCCAGCTGCTTCCAAGTAGGGAGATCTACACAATAAGTTGACACTTTTTGTGATCTCTTCTCAGCAGTCTCATTATCATCACAGACAGGATTATCATCATCACAGACCTGGACAAAAGTTTTGAGACTGACAAAAATTTTGGTTTTCACAAAATTTGCTGCTTCAGTGTTTTTTTGATCCTTCAGTTGGAGGTTTTGATGGCTACTGGAGAACAATTATACATTTTTGAAACTTTGCATCAAGTTTATACAAAGACTCAATATCAACCCTTAATTTTTCTGGAAATCTACGCTTCACCTTTGCAGCTGGATATCAGCTTCTGGGCCAAATCTTGACTCAAGTGCTTGCAGTTTATCACAATTTCTATGTTTTTCTTTGTCCTCCTGATTTTTGAGGATTGACATCAAATTCTCAATGGGATTGAGATCTGTGGAGTTTCCTGTCCATGGACTCAAAACCTCAATGTTTTGCTCACTGAGCCACTTAGTTATCACTTTTTTCTTGTGACTTGGTCTCCATCATGCTGGAAAAAGTATCATCACCACATTGCCCCCAGATCGTTGGGAGACAATGCCTTAGATCCCATTCTTTATTTCTGGCAAAATTGTGTGTGATCCCCTTCCATGGATGAGAAGCCCCCCAACATGAATGGTCTCAGGAGGCTTTACTGTTTACAGGACACCCGTCTCAAGGTAACACTCACTTTTTCTTCTCCGGACAATCATTCTACCAGATGTTACAAACAGTATGAAAGGGGCTTCATCAGAGTAATTAACAATGCGTCGGGCAGATAATACCCGGACTGGAATTTCTGGATGGTTGCCAACCCCGTCTGCATTCAACAGGGAAGGGACTTGAGGATCTGGAACTGAGATATTGATTACCTTTCCTTAGAATAGGTAATCAATATTAGACCAGTGGTGGGGGGCTGAGACCCAGCATCCCCACCAGCCATGACACCCCCACCAGGCAATTCCCAGTGCCACAGCTTCAGGAAGTTCACAGTGACCAGAGTCAGAACCTCGCAGCTCGGTGGTTCTTGTGTACTGCAGATCAACTGTAAACAGACCCCACAGTTCTAAAATTAAAGATCTATGCTAAGGATGGATCATCGATATCCCAAGCCCTTATGATAAATGAACACCTCCCAGGCCGTCTGACCTCAATTCTGAACCGTAAGTTCCTCGGTGAGTTAGAGAACATACTACTCCTTTGGCTTGTCGCTGCAGCGCTGGAGTTAAAAACATGATGTAATAAAATGGAAATTCCTTGAGGCAACAAAGCTTTTTCTAAATTGCAACTCCTTTTGGAAATTGTGCACCAAGGAAAGAAAAACAGTCTGTGACAGCGAGAGGACAGAGCTTTTGTGCTTCAGTGCTTTACATATTTTGCCCTTTTTGGGCCAGCGGAGATGGAAATGACACCCATTCCGTTTCGGGGGAATAAAGTTTCTGATAGGTTGTGAAATTCTGCCGCCTCTTGTTGGTCTGTGCATACAAGGCGCACTCATGAGTAGCATATCGTAATTGATTTGCGGGATCTTAATTTCACAGCATATTTTCTGTTACAATTAGAAGAGAGAGGGAGACAGAAGAAGAGGGCGAGAGAGGCTGAAGGGCAGAGAGCAAAGACGGTCTAGACGATGAACGTGTTCGTACCATGGAGTCATAGAATTAACAAGGATTTGCGTGTTTGCTATTCACTAGTTTATTCCCTTCCCATATTAGAGATCTAGATCAAGACAAGTCTAATTTAGGATCTAGTTGGATCGCTCGCCAGGGCAGTGGGGTACTCGGTACCGTGCCGCTTCTTAAAGGGGAAGTGTCACAGCGGCAGTGACCCGGTCCGTGGCCATGGGCGTCCAATAAAAGGGGTATATTTACAGTGGATAATAGAGTTTGTAATAAGGTGTTCGTGACTTCAGAGGTGACCTGCGCTGCAGATGCAGTCCTCTGGGACAGTTGGTGATGCAGCAGTGTTGGTAAAGCTCTCCACAGGCAGAGCTATGACCCAAGGCAGTTATAATATAAGGTGAATGGTAAAGATGTAGTATTTAGCAAGGGATGTAGCAGTGTTGAGTGGGTGTTGCAGGAAGAACTTGAGAGGACAAAGTCAGATGCAGTTTCCAAAGCTTTACTCACAGTTCTGCAGGCAAAGTGTCCAGGGCTCAGGTTGCAGATGGTGCTGGAGTCAGCCTGAAAGCAATTTGGGAATCTCTTTATTGCAGGTGAGTTGTGAGTTCTCCTTTTTAGCGCTATTCTCTGAGGTACTTGCTGTTGTAAACTCTGTTCAAGTTCCTCTCTCTGTTACTTTTAAGTAGAACTCTGCTCGCATAACAAGCAGCTGTAGCCTGCTTCAGGGATCGCTCCAGTATGGCGTCTCCGGCTCACTCGTTCTGCTGTGTAATCAAGTCTTAGTTGGGGCAGAGAACCTGCTGTCTCCTGCCCTCCGGATTCTGCTGCTGGGGCTTTAGTTTACCCACTCAGCCTCGGACTCCGGAGTCCGGTTTCTGGCACTCAGACCTGGGGGTGAGCTCTGCTATAGCTCCTGTCCCCCAGCTTGTCCCCACACGTCCTTCCTCAACTCTCCTCAGCCACTAACTAACTCATCCCCCAACCAGAATGTTCCAGAGATGCTCCTCTGAAATCAGGTGTTAGAGCTCCCCCTTCTGGTCTGGAGTAGGAAAGGTGTTGTATGCTGTGTGTTACCTGTTAAAGGGATCCTTCCTTGCTTTCAGGCATGACATCACTCCCCCCTAGAGGGAGGCAAGGTCACTGTGGCAACCGAACTCCTGCGGAGCCACATTATTATAGTGGATCTTGTTGAACTACATTTTTCCAGCATATTTTTTTTGGGGGGTAATGTATGTTTGCACTGAATCCTCAATTTTATTCAAGCCGCAGCACCTCCAGTTGATTCATGGGGGAGCCAGAAGTTTGAACTCTACCGATCAGCATTAAATTCCTAGAAAAACCCATTGATTTATTGTTCAGGTAGAACCTACAAATCGGTCTTGAACCTTCTGCTTCTGTTTCGGTAATCACTAAGGCAACTAAGTGGTGGGGTTGTCGGAGATTGGAGTCTTACCCATTGAATCACTATTTAGGTAGAACTTCCATATCAGTCTTGGAACTTGTACTTCAGTTTTGCTAGTTAATAAGGCAGTTGATTGGTGAGAGTGCTAGAGGTTGAATCTCCACCAATCAGTTTCAAAATCCAAGAAAAACCCATTGAACAATCATTTAGAGTATTAAAATCCCATAAAAAAACCTTAAACCATCGTTTAGGTAGAACCCACATATCCTACTGGAACTTTCTGCTTCGGTTAGTAAGGCAGTTGATTGGTGGGGGTGCCAGAAGATAGACCCCACAAATCAGCTTTAAAGTCCTCAAAAGATCCATTTGAAAGAGCGTTTAGGTAGGACCTTCAGATCTTACTGGACTCTTCCGCTTCAGTTTCATTAAGCACAAAGACAGTTGATTAGTGGGAGTGCCAGACCACCATCCACTGAAAGATTGTTTAGGTAGAACACGAAAATCAACCTGGAACCTTCTGCTTCAGTTTTGCTAGTTAGTAATGCAGTTGATAGGTGAGAGTGCTAGAGGAGGGATCACCACCAATCAGTATCAAAGTCCTAGAAAAACCCATTGAACAATCTTTTAAGGTATTAAAATCTCAGAAAAACCCAATAAACCATAGTCCAGGTAAAACCTGTATATCCTCTTGTAACATTCTGTTTCAGTTATTAAGCCAGTAAATTGGTGGGGGTACTAGAAAACTCACTCTAATCAGAATTAAAGTCCTAGAAACACCCATTTGAACCATTGTTTAGTTTGAACTTTCAGATCCGCCTGGAACCTTCTGCTTCAGTTTCATTAATCACTAAGACAGTTGATTGGTGGGAGTGCTGGTGTTGAGCCACGACTCACTGAAGCATCTTTTAGGAAGAACATGCAAATTGGCCTGGAACCTTCTGCTTCAGTTTCAGTAGTTACTAAGATAGCTGATTGGTGGGGGTGCTAGAGGTGGTACCCCTATGTTATAGTCTCTGAAAAACCCATTGAGCCATCATTTACGTATAACCCGTAGATCCACTTTGAACCTTCTGCTTTTGTGTCAGTAATCACTAAGGCGGTTGACTGGTGGGTGGTGCCAGAATTAAGACCCCTTTCAATCAGCACTAAAATCCAAGAAAAACCCATTTAACCATCATTTATGTACAACTTGCAGATCGGCCTAGAAACTTCTGCTTCAGTTTTGGTAATCACCAAGCCAGTTGCTAGGTGAGTGTGCTGGAGATTGGACCCCACTCAATATTAAAGTCTCAGAAAAAAACATTGAATCATTGTTTAGGTAGAATCTACAGATTCACCTGGAACTTTCAGCCATACACATTAGATGGCTTTTGGCCAAACATTGCTTAGATTGATTGCTTTGCCGACAGCCATCTCAGCCGACTCTCCCATACACAGGGGCGCTCATTTGGATGAGCACTCCTGTGCTCTGTATCAGAAAGCCACCGGCTGACATTTTTGACAGCTGCCTATCTCCAGGAGAATAATTAGATCGGCAGTGTGAAATCGGACATGCCCTATCGACATCTCTCCCAATAATCAGTATTGGCAGATTCATCCGACATTAGTCTAATGTGTATGAGGGGCTTTGGTTTCAATAATCACTATTAGATGCCAGCATGGCAAGCACCTTAGTAGGACAACAAGTGGGAATAATGTCTGAAAGATGTGGGTTGATCCCTGGCCCCTCATTTGGCAAAAAGTCAATGTAGAGGATTGAGCATTACATTTCATTGGAGTATGTTGACTCCAGACTTTCAGACATTGATTCTTACTCTTACTAAAAATTAAAGTCTAAAATTAATAAATTGAGGCTTCACCTCTGGGACCTCCACTTATTTGCAGAATTGCTTCCCCCGTTCTCCATTCCGAGTCACTACAACTATATCCTACTGTAGTTGTCTAGGATGGAAGCGTTATACAAAAGTTTTGCATTGATTCCTATAAACTTGGCTGTGTGCGTTTCATTCAGTCAGTATCTGGGAGAGGAGGAGAAGTCCACGCAAAGATTCTGGGTGTCAGGCAGAGGCATTCGCTTGGAAACCACAATTAGCAAAATGAAGAGCCTGTCACCGATGTAATCTAATAGAAGATGATGGTGCTGGTGTGAGGAACTTATGTAAAGAAAACAAAGGAAATTATGTGCAGAACTGGATTAAGGTTATATGTATCCCAAGGCTACAAACTGAGCTGAGCGCTTTATGCCCTATGCATCCTACACCGAGACAAGAACACATAAGACTATTGGCCACACAAACTGCTCAAAACAGCCATTTTTACTGACTTTGTGAGCCTTAAAGATATACCCTGCTCAGCCATAATGTCAAGACATTACATTGTGTAGTTCCCTTATGTGTAACCAAATCAGCTCTAAACAACCAAGGCATGGACTCCACAAGATCTCTGAAGGTGTTCTGCATGAATCAGACTTATTTTTCCAGCATGTCCCACAAATGATGGATCAGATTGGATTGAGATTATGAAATATGGAGACAAGTCAACACCTTGAACTCTTACCTGAATGATTTTTGCTTTTGTAGAAGAGCCCAGTTTGGGAGAATGCTGGTTAGCCTATACGAGATGCAGAACCCTGTTCAATCCAAACGAACATTCTGCCATTTTGTTACTGACTGAAAATGTGAAATCGGTATCTGATAACTTGGATATGGCATGAGAAAAGGTAGCAAATGAGGTTGAGCTGGGCAGGATGGCAGACCCGTTTCAGGAGCCCCTTTCCCAAATTTGAGGGTATCTCCTCTTGGCTTTGTCCCCAAGAGGGAACAAGGTTAATTTATTTTGATATATCATTCACTAGAAGGGTGCTCAGACAATGATGAGAGGAAGCTGCTGCTTCATACGCTTCCTTTGGTGAAGCTGTTTGCTGCGGAGGACCCTGATTTTGAAGTTGAACATCAAGTCCTCTTTTCGTTTGTTACTATTTGATCCCATTGCCGTTTGGATGCTTGCTTTCTGTAATGCACTATCTCGATAATATTAATGTCCAGGTTTCATATTTCTGTAGCTGAGGACAAGACGGAGGGTCCTGTTACTAGACTGTCCTTCTTATGTATCAAAATTGATGCCACGGAGATAGATATTAGGTTGCCAGAAGAAAAAGTGGCCAATTTGCTATCTATGATAGATCAAGTAGTTCTCGTTAAAAAGCTTTATTAGGGTTGCATGTTGTGTTATACCATGGGCCATGTTTTCTCTAGGTGCTTGTCGTTGGCAACCAAGGAGATTTCATGACCGGAATATTTTACCAAAGTTAATTGTAGCACGAGGCAGGATCTTTTGGTTTAGAGAACTTTATTGCATGGAAGAGGTTTGCATCAAGAGTTAGAAGAATTGAGTGTACAATTACAGCTTATTACTGATGTAGATGTTCGTTTTGGGGCTGTTTTTGGAAAGGCAATGTCACGACCACAAGGGTCAGTCCAGCAGACGGCACAACAAACACCAACAACAGGATGGGAAAAGGGGAAGGAAGGCCCTAATAGTAGGGAACAAGGGATGGGGCACCTCCTAACTCAGCCTGTGCCTATCACTAAGCTCCCCTAACGCCCTATGAGGGTCTTTCCCCCCGCCGCTGTCACGTACCTGGTCCCTAGCTGTCACCTCACTAAACCCTGATTAGTGCTCTGGACGGCAAGGACGCAAGCCTCACCACTGCAGATAGTACAAACACAGGGAATAGTGAGAAGCGCAAGACAAACAAGGTAAATAAACAAGCAACTTAGCTCCAGGCACCGATGCCAAGCTCCACACCGCAGAGGATACAGAAACAGGACCTCCGACTGCCCAGAAGTGGCAGTTTCAGCGCTGACACCAGACAGTTGCAACTCCAAGGCTGGTGGACATAGAAAACTCTATTATCAAAAGTCAGGTAATGCATCATGTGACTATTTAAAAGGATGGTGGGAGTGGTCACCTTCCACATCAGCTGACCAGCAAGACAGAAGCTGCCAGGCAAGAAAAACTGACATTAACCCTTGCTGGCATGAAAGCAAAAAATAACGGTTAAATTAAAGCAGAGCCAGAGCTGTCACGAATTCAAAAATGGATTGTGACAGTACGGGGAGTCTCTGGACCCTTAACACCGGACCTCACCGGAAATAACATATGATGAGGATGCCTCAACCCACTAGGATTCACTTCCGCAGTCAGGTTTACGGCAATCGCAGCCCGATGGTGACTGAAATAATGTAGGCTCTGGAGGCGCAACAAATCTCCAGAGCGACGACCTGTGTAATACGTTCTATACCGGCATTACTGGGGGTAACTCCAGCTGAAAAGTCCCCAGGCTGAGAGTGGCCAACACCCGATACGGTCCGATCACCCTAGAACTCCATGTCCCAGATACGTACTTCCACTTGATGTTTTTAGTGGACACCCACACGTACTCATTTACTCACAGGTCCGTAACTGATTGTTTTTTTTCCACGTGTACGTTTGCCAAGAGACTATAATTTCCCAGAGGAACACACCACAGAGGTGCTCCCCCATGTCACCAAACTCATACCCTCACTACATTCAGGGGGAACCACCACCCTCCCCTGATCCCTCCTCCTGAGAGGACACTAAGACTCAGGGTTTACTTGTGGTGAGGGTTGAATCCTGCCCCTATTCCCTGGTATCACCTTAGCTGCCTCCACCGGAGAAGAATCGGTAGGTTTGAGAAGGACTGCAGAGACAATTAGCTCCCAAGCAACAGTCTTTAAAAGACTGGTCCGAACTCACCACTTCCCTTGACCGCCAATCTATGACCGGATTGTGTCTCTTCAGCCAGGGAATGCTTAAGATGATGGGGGTTGGCATATGCTCCAAGGTGTAGCACAACAGGGACTCTTCATGAAGAGTCCCTATACACAGGTTAAAATTGTCTACCACTTGGGTCAAGCTGCTCTGGCTGAGAGGGACAGAGTCAATCACATGAATGTAAATGGGCCTCGCCAGTGACCTACCGATCAGACCGTGGGTCTGAACAAAGCGAGAATCCACCAGATTGACCCCAGCTCCACTATCAACAAGAAACGGTACCGTCTCAGTCTCCCCACCAACCACCACTTCAGCAGAAATGGAAAACTGAGACATGAAGGTGGAGGAAATGTACACACCCTGGTTGCCTTCCTCCATACGAGCAGGGGAACGCAGCTTTGGTGATGAAGTACCAACTTTGGCGTGAGATGGGCAGACATTAATGTAATGATCCATAAGACTACAGTAGAAACATTTCCCCATGCCACGGCGAACTGCAGGCAACCCAGTTTGAGAAGAGACTCCTCCCACCTGCATAGATTTGTCCATCTGCAACAGTGTGTCCTCCTCCCTAGAAAGAACAACAGGGGGTAGATTCGGTATATATCTCTCTCTGAGGCATCTATCCAACCGGATAGCAATGGCATGGCAGCCTCCAATGACCCACGCGTAGTATACTGCACCAGAGTATCCTGAAGCCTAGCTGACAGACCCTGACAAAAATGGCTCCTAAGATCAGGGCCATTCCACTACGTGTCAGTGGCCCATCTCCAAAACTCCGAGCAGTACTTCTCACCCGGCCGGCCTCCCTGCTTGATCTCATGGAATCAAGACTTAGCCAGGGAGACGCCATCAGGATCCCATTTCACCAGCGCCAATGCCGCAAAAAACTCGTCCACCGACCGCAAAGATGGTGAATCGGTCGACAAGGAGAAGGCCCAGGATTGGGGATCACCCTTGAGAAGGGAGACTATAATCCCCACACGCTGTTCCTCACTCCCTGAAGAACGAGGGTGAAGCCTAAAATATAACTTACAGGCTTCCTTAAATACCAAAAATGTATCTCTCCCTTCAGAGAACCTGTCAGGGAGAGATATCTTGGGTTCTGGTTGAGGGTCTGCATCAGGCGAACCAAAGCCTCTGCTTGCGCCATAGGTTCACCGGAAGAATGGTACGGTTGGTAATGTCATGACCACAAGGGTCGGTCCAGCAGACAGCACAACAAACACCAACAGCGGTATGGAAAAGGGGGAAGAAGCTAATAGTAAGGAACGAGGGATGGGGCACCTCCTAACACAGCCTGTGCCTATCCCTGAGCTCACCTAAAGCCATATGTGGGTCCTTCCCCCGTCACTGTCACGTACCTGGTCCCTAGTTGTCACCTCACTTTACCCTGGCTAGTTCACTGGCCGGCAAGAACACTTGCCTCACCACTGCAGATGGTACAAACACAGGGAGTAGTGACAAGCACGACACAGACAAGGCAAATAAACAAGTAACTTAACTCCAGGCACTGCTGCCAAGCTCCACACCGCAGAGGATACGGAAATAGGACCCCCAACTCCACAGAAGTGACAGATTTAGCGCTGATGCCAGAGAGCTGTAACTCCAAGGCTGGCATACATAGAAAACTCTATTACCAACAGTCAGCTGATGCGTCAAGTGACTATTTAAAAAATGGTGGGAGTGGTTACCACCGATATCAGCTGACCAGCAATTCAGCAGCTTGCAGCAAGGAAAACTGACATTAACCCTTGCTGGCATGACAGCAAAAAACGTTTAAAGCAGAGTCAGAGTTGTCACAAATCCAAAAATGGATCATGACAGGCATGTAGCAAGGCATCCTTCCGTGATCTGGATGCAAAATTTTGCAAATTTGGAGAATATTTGATGAATTATCCAGTAGGATCTTTTTAGTTAGTAACAATAGACATTTGGAGTTTACATTTGATTACTTAGTACACATGCGGCAGGCGCAATGTTCAGCTGTAGTGGTGGGCAACACTAATGGCTATGTCATTTGCCAGGTTTTATGGGGCTGGGAGAAAAAAAAGGAGAGTTCTTGAAAAATATCTTGTGATGAAAATTGGTCCCCACTTACTTGTCTTCAATTTGAAGCAATTTTTAAAGCTTGCAAAATTTGGGACACATTAATTTTGGATTGGGGCCGCGACTGAAGCAGATTCTTTGGGTGTCATTGCAGATGGTGTCAAGCCGTTAGGTAGATGCCTCTTGGACAGTTATAGGTATTATGTTTGCACACATTTGGAGTTACCATAAGTGTATATTAATTTTCCAGGTGCTCTGCAGATCGTGAGGCATTTTACTTTTATTGGGCAGAATTCTAGGCAAAACAGCGTCTAATGGGCTTTTCAGCAGCTGATATTCATTGGAAATGGATCAGACGGCTACGGTGGGTAGAGCTCTTACCTCTGGTCAGTTAGGAGGGAACATAGAGGTCCAGTCATCCTCATTATTCATGGTGGGGGTAATGATCTTGGGCTGGTAAAATAAGGAGAGTTAATATCCCTCACGATAGCTGTTTTCGGTCATTTTACAGACTGTCAATTGTTTGACAGTTGCGCTTTAGTACGGTCTAGATGGTGGATACGATATTTTGGAGAGAATTAAGTGCTCTTTCAGCAATTGTATGGGCACGGAGATTACCGAATATCTGGATTTTGCATTTTGTTCGGTCCATTGGGAGTGTGGCGGTGCTCCACTGTCTATTGGAAGGAGATACTGATCTTTTATAGAGGGATGGAGTACACTTGGATGATATTAAGAACAATATATTGTTATCAGGTATTCTGGTTGCAGTACAGGGTGCTTTGGTTTTTTGGATTGGGGTGGTCGGATAGCAGGGTAAGTTTCTAGTTTCTTCCTTGGTAGTATGTTTGTGTCAAGAGGTGTCAAGCTGGTAGGATAACTTTCAAGATCACTGCCTTGGAGGTGTTGGCAGAACAGGAAATGTGAAAATATGTTTGTTTCTTCTGGACCTCTCTCTTCGAGAGAGAAGTTGCCAAACGTCTCTGGCAGCCATATTCCTACCTACCCCAATGTCATCTATTGGGGGACAGTCGGGAGGACCCCATACACATTACACTGATGGCTGATCCAGTTGATATTGGCAGGTCCGGCTAAAGTTGGTCAGGTGTGTATGGGTAACTTAAGGCGGTCAATACTTGTACGTAACATTGAGTTAGTGTTAGATCATGGATATTAATCGCGGTGGGAAGTCAATGCCCAATGGGGGGGTCGACCTTTGGTAATCCTTTATCGTAAGAATAAGCAAGCCGCGGGGGATACTTTTTGTATCCAATCTCTATGAGGGGTCCCAAAGTAGGATGCTAAAAAAAAATGTTTACAAACAATATTGATCAAGGCAAAAAGTTATAAAAGACCTCATCAATGCAAATGGATAATTAGAGTGCAACATTGCAAGTAAATTATCGCAGATTTGACTGAAGCGGCACCTGGATCTACAGCAAAGAGGTTCTGGCCCACAAGGCTGACAATCTCATTTACCAATATAAAGTATGCAAGTGCAGAACATTCTCTCTCATATCCCCAGCAATATAACGATAGGCTTCAGGGGCAATGAAGTGCCAAGGAGAGAGGCTGTAAGTAGCCATAACTCGAAGGGACACAATGAGAGTAAGGAGATGGGAGAAGGGAGGGTTGGCGTTGTCTAGGCTGTCACCCTGGCTCACCGCAGCCGGATGCTCACGGGGGCGTACGGAGATAAGTAGATTCCTTTGTACCGTGGACGGCGTCAATTAAAAATGCAAAGCAGATTGACTCATGTGTGAAGGGGTCCTGGGGGGATCAGGACACTCTGTCACGCTCAATACATCTGCCAGCTTCATGTCAGGGCTGGAGAGGGAGGGCGAGCGGTCCTACTTTACTGGGCCTACAAGGACCAGAGATCTGGCAGTCATTTCTATTCAATATTCTGTGCCCTGGGGGTAAACATTGTGCAGCATACACAAATGCCACTAAAACTTCCCATGCTGAAAAACTTCTTTCTGGGGCAACGACTTCATGTTTTCTCTGGGTATGGCGAAGGAAGTGGAAATCTAAAAATTAACATAATGCAAAGCAATATTTATAGAGAACAAGCACCTGGAATTTGTGCATGGGCATTGAGCAATTTATCACCTCGATAGAATGGAAGAAACACCGATGCCTCAAAGCTGAGCTCTAGGTGGCTCCTTTATTTATCTAAAAGGGATCCCACTTCTTTCAATGCAACGTAAATTAAAAAGTTATTTCCTCTCCCCCCAAAAAACAAGTTATCCTCAATCTTTAAGATAGGTGGTCTGACCTTTGTGACCTCCAACGATCCTGAGATCAGGGCTTCGGAACCCCAAGAAAGAGCTCCTCAGCCTGGATCTCAATCAAGCAAGGTGCGCATGTATGGCTTCTGCTCGCCAAGCGTTGAACAATAAATTGAGCGGAGGCCCTATTCGGGACAAGGCTGCTGTTAGGTTCACCTGGTGAAGTGGATTGTTCAAGTTCAAGGTCTGGGTGGGCACACGGACCATGGGCATTATGCAGCAGGCATGTGAGGTATACGGGAAATGGGTAGTATAGATACTGGAGATACTAGAGACTGTAGGTGGATAGAAGATGGGGAACAAGTAGCAAAGGTCCAGGACACTGCAGGCAGACAGGAGACCGGAAACAAGTAGCAAAGGTCCTGGAGGTCGCAGGCAGACAGGAGACCGGGAACAGGTCCTTGAGGCTGCAGACAGACAAGAGACTAGGAACAGGTAGCAGAGGTCCTGGAGGCCGCAGGCAGACAGGAGACCTGGAACAGGTAGTAGGGTACTGAAGGCTGCAGGTAGACAGGAGACTGGGAGCAGATAGCAGGGGTACTGGAGATCATATGTGGATAAAAGCCTGGGAAGCAGATAGCAGAGGTCCTGGAGGCTGCAGGCGAATAGAAGACTGGGAACTGGTAGCAAAGATCCTGGAGGCAGCAGGCAGACAGAAATCCATGAACAGGTAGCAAAGGTCCTGAAGGCTGCAGGCATACAGGAGAGCGGAAACAAGTAGCAAAGGTCCTGGAGGCTGCAGGAAGACAAAAGACCGGGAACAAGTAGCAAAGGTCCTGAAGGCTGCAGACAGACAAGAGACTGGGAACAGGTAGCAGGAGAACTGGAGATCATATGTGGATAAAAGACCAGGAAACAGGTAGCTAAGGTCCCGGAGGCTGCAGGCGGATAGGAGACTGGAAACTGTTACCAAAGGTCTTGGAGGCTGCAGGCAGACAGGAGACCAAGAACAGGCAGCAAAGGTCCTAGACTCCACAGGCAGACAGGAAACCGGAACAGGTAGTGAAGGTCCTGGGGGCTGCAGGCAAACAGGAGACTGAGAACAGGCAGCAAAGGTCCTGGATGCAGGCAGACAGGAGACCGGAACAGGTAGCAAACGTCCTGGGGGCTGCAGGCAGACAGGAGATTGAGAACAAGTAGCAAAGGTCCTGGATGCAGGCAGACAGGAGACCAGAACAGGTAGCAAAGGTCCTGGGGGCTGCAGGCAGACAGGAGACTGAGAACAGGCAGCAAAGGTCCTGGAGGCTGCAGGAAGACAGGAGACCGAGAACAGGCAGCAAATGTCCTGGAGGTTGCAGGCAGACAGGAGATTGGGAACAGGTGGCAAAGATACTGGAGGCTGCAGGCAGACAGACCGAGAACAGGTAGTAGAGGTCCTTGAGGATGCATGTAAACAGGACTCAGGAACACTAAAAGTTTTAATATTAAGACACAGCTATGTGTCTTGGTGAGACCTATATAGACCCAGGCAGATGATTGCATGGGATCATGCCAGACCGTATGCAAAGCCCAATGTCCAGCACAACAGAGTTCAGCGGATCAGTGTGAGGGTAGCAAAGCCCAGATCTGGGACAGTTGTGTAAGTGTTAACAGCTGCAGTGCCCCATTCTCTCTGATCCAGAACCCCAATATCAGGTTCCTTTGAGGTTCCAAGAGTTGAACCTCCAACAATCAGTAAGTTATACCTAATAGGATAAGTTTTTTTTTGGAGGGGTAAATAATCTATTAGTAGTAATTATGGAAGAAATTTCCTAAACCAAAGCACCCTTTTTAAAGGGACTATTCTCACCTTTGACATTATATGGCACCCACACCTGACTTTAGAGCAGGGGTTCTCCATCCCACCTTCTAAGGTGGCTGTCAATTGGGGAGAAGAATGAGTACAGTGGGGATAAAAGCGCATTACACTGTATGTCTCTAAAGTGGGCGTATCCCTTTTAATAATATGTTTTTGTCCTACTTTGCCCAATTTGAAATTTATTTTGGGTTCATTCGAAGCAACAATTAGATTTTTACGCTCCCTTAGGCCGGGTTCATACGAGAATCTTTCATGGTCCGTACACGGATTGCAATGCCCAGATTTACTATGGGTCTAACAATCCGAACTTACAGCCTCATATGTGTCTGTCAGGAGACCCATGATTAGTCTGGGCATTGTGAACCTTACCTTACAGAGCCTTACCTTACAGACGTGATACTTTCTTAGTTCCCCCCAAAAAAGAAAATAATCAGTGACCACAATCTTTCGTCCAGCTAAAGAAATCTGAGTGTGACATGGGAGCAGTGCAAAATGATATCTCTGTGCATATTTCTACCAATAGATGGCAGCAACTTCTTAAGGAAGCATTTAGTCTTGCTAAATGCTAAGTTTCCTATGTTCTTTCATGTATTTATTGCTTCTTTTAATTTTTTTTAATGAGCGTAGCGCCAGGCATTCTCTAAAATCTATAGCCATAGATTGCGTGGGTGTCTCTGGTCATTAATGAGTTATTAACTGAATTTCTTCTTCTAAAAACGGTTGATAGATTTAACCCGTGTTCAAATACTTGATATCAATAGGTACCATGTATTATGTAGGGAATATTCACACATTGGTAGCACTTTTTTTTACAAAGCACAGAATCAGCATGAACAATATTTTTCTTGCAATTAAAGTTTCCTTCTAGTACCTTTGCGTCTTTTTTAAATCCCCTTCTGCACCTCTTTACAGAGATGAATAGGCAGCCCCTCTCTTATCTGCTAAAACTACATTTCCCAGCAGCACCCTTCTCCTCCTCAGTGCTGCAGGCCCCTCTCTCTGCTTTCCTGTCTGCTTCTTGATAGAAATAGATGGATCTCAACATAAGCAATTTTTATTTACATGGATGAAGGGACCAAGGATCGTTTTGAAAGTAGTGACTGTGATCTTCTCGGTGAACAGTATTTATTAGTATTTACAATTTTCAGATTTAATTGGCAGGTCATGGGGTTCTTCAGAGAATGTGATTAATTCTTTAAGTATAGAAAAAAATGAGGCTACTTTATGATTTTGGGAATGACGCTATAATATTTTCTGTGGAAGAGCTCATGGAAAATTGAACAGTTGCTGCTAGGTACCCCATAATTTTAAAAGGGGTTGTCCGGGACTTTAACATTAATGGTCTATCCTTAGGATATGTCATCAATGTCTGATCAGTGAGGGTGCGACACCCAGCACTAATGCCGATCAGGCGTTCCCGGTGTTGGAGGAAACTGGAACTGCTCAGTTACGGAGCTGCACAGCACAGCTCCATCGTCTGGATAGTGGCCAGCGCTGGGTGCTGCACATCCACTCCCTACTCAGATGGATGTGCAGTACCCGGCCGCGGCCACTATTCGAGCAACTTTGTAGTTACATAACTGAGAAGCTCCGCCGCTGACACCGATAACAGCTGATCAGAGGGGGTGTCGGGTGTGGTAGCACCACCAATCAGACATTGATGGCCTATTCTAAGTATAGGCCATCAATGTTAAAGTCTCGGTCAACCCCTTCATATTGACTAGTGGCCCCAGGGGCAAGACTAATTGTGACAAATGTAGTTCCCCAAAACACTTCTAACCAAAAGGGACTGTAAAAAAAAGCAGACAACCCTTGCTGGGGATCCACTGGGTTAGAAAATATGTAAAGTGATACTCATTGGATTCTCAGTCATCTGCAAATAAATATGAAAGCCCAAACATTTGGTTTGTAACATGCAATACCATTTTTCGCCACTGCCTTTTCACATATCTTCCATAGATTACAATGCAATAGCGCCCCCCCAATTATAACAAGTCAAAAATATGAACTTCAAAATGTCAAAACTATTTATACATATTTTAACTAGAATAGGGAAAAATCTTATAATATTCTGTAAAAGTGAGACATACATGATATAATTCAAAAGCAATAAAATACTTTGCGAATTCCCTCTGTGATGAAGGAACAGCGACCATCTTGGATATTGGGCATAATGCTCGCCTCATGTCTGAGCT